>JASDQU010739502.1:322035-333522 GCA_032191745.1 Picea mariana | reverse complement strand
TCAATTGGCTCATATCTCATCCTATCATTCTCCATCTGATGGACAAACTGAGATAGTGAACAAGTGTCTGGAAGGATACCTTCATTGCTTTGTCTCTGATAAACAAACACAATGGTTCAAATGGTTACCCTTGGCAGAATGGTGGTATAACACTTCCTTTCATACTGCAACAAAAATGAAACCATTTATGGCACTCTATGGATACCACCCTCCTTCCATCACTTCTTCTCTAAAAGAAAAAATTAAGGTTCAAGTAGTGGAATATCACATCGAGCATCAACAACAAGTTCTCCAGATATTAAAGGATAGCCTAACCATGGCACAAAATCGCATGAAACAACAAGAAGATCAACATCGTAGTGAAAGAAATTTTGAAGTAGAAGATTGGGTGTTTTTAAGACTACAACCATACAAACAGATGTCTCTCAAGAAAGCCAAGAAGGATAATAAATTATCACCAAAGTACTATGGCCCTTATAAGGTATTGCAAAAGATTGGTACTATGGCATACAAATTGGAGTTTCCTGCATCTTCACGAGTACACCCAGTTTTCCATGTCTCATGCTTAAAGAAGGTTATAGGTGACAAGATCCCAGTTCAAACTATATTTCTAGAACTTGATGAGGAAGGAGAAATCATATTGGAGCCTGAAGCCATCAATGACACAAGAATTCACCAACTGAGGAATAGATCCATTTCAGAGTATCTCATTAAATGGAGGAAACTACCGGCTGAAGATTCCACTTGGAAAGATGATTCTTTTATACAAAAGCATCCAGAGTTACTCAAGCATTGCGGACAACACTTGTCTCAAGGGGAGGGGCATATTAAGCCCTAAATAGTGGATCATTTCCCCTTAATTGGGGCATATTAGATTGGTAATGTTATTTTATTTATGTCGACTTTATTCCATTAGTTGTAATTATACCTCCTAGTCTCCTATATATACCAAGGAGACATTTTCATTTTGAATCATCTTGGAATTGTACATTTATGTGTGAATAAGGAGGTTGCCCCATCGAAGAGGCTTATTATCTGAAGTTCTCTCTTTTTCAAGGCGTTGAGTACTTATTCTGAGGTTTTTCTATGCTATATTGATATTTGGTTCCTAACAGCACATTCCCGGATACCGCGTGCAGTAACTAAAGTGTGCGCAATATGGAGGTGAACGAGCCTTGTGTATATGACATGTGTTATAGGCTAGTGAGCCAGTTATTATAATCTGGGATGCTTATGTTTTGGAATTAGGCCAGAGCGCCTAGATGTTAAAGGTCAGTGCACCTATTTTGTATATGTCTCGTGATTAATATAAAATACATCGCTACGCACAGATCGACCACAATAAAAGAGAGGGGGGACTGAAGTCCACCAGTTAGGAAAAGGGAGGGCCAAAATCTAAGGAAACGGGATAAGCTAGAGAGCTTAAGCCAAAAAGGAATATTATATTAATATTTCTTAAAACATAAAGTATGGATAATTATTTTATCCTAAGTTCTAAAGTTGGGGACAAGTGGACCAAAGTAACTTCCCACATGAAAAGTGTCAAGTTGGGGACATGCAGACATATCATGGGGACTTATCTCATTTTGATCATCCTCACCATCATCCTTAGGATCATCTTCACAATCATTATTCTGATGATCATCTCTCCCATGGTTCCATCCATCATTCAGTCATCCAGTCAATGACTCCATGACCATTTCACTCACACAGTCAGTTATCCTTAGGACATTCATTTCACTGTGTCTGATCCTGTATCCATAACCATTTTTGGATGGTGTACCTGGTTATCGTGGGAGCGGGATTGAACAAGTGGGTTGTCAGGCCCGTGGGAAATTAAAGAGGTGGGTTGTCAGGCCCGTGAGAAATTCTCTGATCGAGAGAATTGTTGGGAATTGATTTTTTGAAGGTGCTAAACTACAACTATAGTGATCCGAGACTTCCTGTCCGACTTGTTGCTGAAGCCTTGGAAGGGAAGTGGGGCAACTGAGGGACTGTTGAGAAGAGAAGGGGCACACTTGGGTGGGACATGCATGTGGGGAATGAGAGGCTATAGGCTGTTAGTTGAGTGAGAACCTAAGACAAAGTCTTTCCTGTTGTCTATGAGCCTTTAGCCTGGATAGGAATCCCTTTAACCAGGGTGAGTTTAGTCCTAGATCGGGGGTGACTCACTGTTGAGAATGATGAACAATGTAGTCTAAGGCTGGGAGGTTCATGGACGGTCTGCACGCAATTGGTGACAATCTTTCCAAGATAAGTACCAATCGTGTGATAAATTTACATGTTGCATTGTTATTTACGTTCTTATGTTACAGTTTATCAAATATGTGATTATAACTGTTTGTATGCTTATGGGTATTTCCCTGTATATGCTACATGTCTGTGTTTACCGTTATTTCAGTATGAAATTGTATATTTACATAATGTTATTGTTTGTTTACGTTTATATGTAAATATTTCGCAAGAGTGTTGTATGTATGTGTTATAATTGCATGCAGTTTGAAGAGAAAACTTGTGTGGCATAGCTCAGTTGAACACTGGGTATGATACAGTATGTTCTGCAGTGAGAGAACAAAAAATGTTCCCTCATGTAGCCTAGCCCTTTGAAGGATGGGAATGTTACAGAGACATTTTCAGAGCTAAGTAAAACATCTGAGGGGTGGCGTGGCCTGACCAGGGGTGGCTGGGGATGTTACAAGTATGCTACATCATCCATAAACCATGTGTCAACAATACTACTAACAAGTACCTCCAACCATGTACCAACATCATCAACTATACACCTATTACTACTATCAACTATGACTCATCAAGATGTACCAACATCATCAACTATACACCTCATGTATGTGCCAACTCATTGACTACTTGTCTCAACCATGTACCCAACATGTACCTCAACCAAAAGCCCTCATCAATTTCATCATCCAAATCTGATCTGATCACATATACCTCAAACACTATACAACAAGTCTGTACCTCAAAGCATGTGCTAGAACCTCACTATTATACAACCTTTATCTTTACCAATAACTTCAACAACAAACCTCAACCAAAATCCCTCAAACATGAACCAATATTAAACTTCAGTAGATCTTCCTCAGATCAATTCTACAACAAGACATAAACTCCCAAGAGGGAATCCAACATATTTACAAGGCAAACCCTCAACTTGACTCATAAATTCAACACTACACATATGGAAACCATACCCTTTTTTCTTCTTGTAGTGTTTTGTTGCTATGGTTTTGCTTTCATGAATCCACTGCCGCGATTTTTATGCCGCACCTTTCTGTTGTCGTTTTTCTACCGCACTTTTCCTGCTGCGATTTTTTTGCCGCATTTTTTTTGCTGCACTTTTTCTGCCGCACTTTTTCTTCTGCACTTTTCCTACCGCACTTTTTATGCTGCACTTTTTCTGCTGCAATTTTCCCACCGCACTTTTTTTTCCGCACTTTTATCTATCAATAATACCTGCTCAAATAACCTTTCAAAAAAATAGATATTCAATGATATTCAAGTGTATTTTGAATGAGACACCCTTGCCTCTTATTTAGATTTTTATGTAGCTTCCTCAGGGGGTTACATTCTAACCATCTTAACCCACTTTCCTTATTTTAGGGTTAACCCACTTATAACCACTTTTCCACTTAACTTAACCACTTTCCATAATTAGTAATTTCTCCATTAACTTTATTATTTAAATAATTTATTTTTCATCCTCTTTGATTTATAGTACACTCATCACTTCACTTTATTATTTAAATAAATTCTTCTTTGAAAACACTTTGACTACTTTGACCTTTTGGGGCTTCTAGATGACTCATGAGGGTTCTCCAACTTCACATGGCCATAACTCTCTAACCGTGAGGAGTTATGTGATGTTCCACATACCACCGAAAATGGAATGCCATGTACTATCCATCTAGAATAGTTTTACCTACAAATATATCAAAACTTATACCATTATCCATAAAAAAAACTTGGTTCCATTACCCAAACCTTTGACTGGAATTCACTACCGAAATTTCTTCAAGGGTTGACATCAATGAAAACCAACCCAATTAATCAACACACTTTTGGGGAAGATTCAAGAAAAAAGGAACCAAAACAATCAAAATATTCAGTGGATTTCTGTAGAAGCCATGGATGATGGAAGAAATATCAACATAGTTACGCGTGAAGGAGCTAAGACAAGAGATGACATAGTAAGACAAGACCCAACGCAACACCAATGGGTGAAGAAGAATACTAAAGCACATAAGCAATTTGATGCACATAATGAAAATGAGACATTCAAGGAGGCTAGGCAGGAGTTCGCCAAACAAGATGTTGCATCTACATCAACTACACAACATACTCAAAACGTACCAATGTACGAGATGCCTCTATCAATGGATCATACCAGCGAATCACCACCTTTAGTGCAAGTAAGTACCATAAAGAATTTACTGCAATCTTGTCTGAAACTACTGAATGATCCATGATCTGTTAAATTTTTGCAAAATATGTTAGAAATATGTAACATGGAGGAAGAGGGGAAGTTAGAACATAGAAAACTCAATCACCTCCATACAAGGAGGACAAACAGAGAATTCATATTGAATGCTAACATTGGGGATTTCAATATGGGGGACATTATATTGGACTTAGGTTCTGAAGTCAATGTTTTACCCAAGAAGACATGGAAATGCATGGGAGAGCCCACATTAGGCTATTCACATGTTCAACTGAAACTAGAAAACCAAAACATAGTTCTACCAATTGGAAGGATTAAGGGTGTGACAGTAGATTTGGATGGAGTGTGAATTAAGGCAGACTTTGAAGTGATAGAGATAGTAGATGGTACAACACCTTATCCAAAATTGCTTGGCTTGGATTGGGAATTCGATAACCATGAAATAATCAACTTGAATACAAGGAATATGACATTAGAATCAGGAGAATACAGAGTAATTGCACCACTAGATCCATCAGAAGGAGAAAGGTTTGTAGAAACCACTTGCTTAGATCCGGAGGAAATCAACTAGTTATATAGAACCATCGTGCGCAAGGAATATTATGTCAACCCAATTGCAGATGGAGTACTCAACTGGAGGAGAATCAAATCATGTTCTTATGACTCAGATACAGGTTTGGAGAATTGTCAACAGATATTACATGAAGTGTCTACAAGAAGGTGCACAAGAATAGACCCCGTAGTAAGATGGGTGGGTACCGAGATCAGAGAACCTTCGATTTTTCATGGAATAAATGACTTAGAGGAATTCCTAACAAGATATGAGGACAAAGTGTTAGAGAATCAAAGGCTCTTAGCCTTGAACATTTCACTCAAGGAAACACCTGCAAGATGGTGTGGTGCACACAACGAAACAATTAAGGAATAGTACCAATGTAAGAGGTTATTTCACATCAGATTCGACACAGAACATGGAAACAATAAAATGAAAAGATATGATGGACAGGGGACAAAATATGATCCAAAATGGATCCAGGAAGGCCTAAAAATCAAACTTATTGGAATTAGAGGAAACCAAAGCCATGGAGTTGGGCTCGTTGCGCCGATTCCGACCATATAATTCTTTCCAAAAATGGACATTGTATGCGAAAGTTAATGTGTTCTGATCTATTTCCCAAACAAGAAAAAATGTCAACTGGCCAAAGTCAACATGTTGTACTGCTGATGTCAAAATTACGATAGGTGACATCAGCATGACATCATGATGAAGTCAACAAGGACACGTGGCATCACAAGGAGGTGACACGTAGCACTCATTTTTGGCATTTTCAGGGGCTTATGTGGACCAATAAAAAACTAACATGTGGCACTGTATGGACATGAGACGTGGCACTATGCGGATGCTAAAATGGCCCAATGACAGGCCAAAATGTGGCAGTACAGACAACATGTGGTTGTATGGATGTTGATGTGGCAGAGTGACTAGGTTATATGGATGTTGATGTGGCAGCTGGCTGGGCAGGTGACTTGGCAGTATAGATGCTGATGTGGCACAACATGTGGTTGTATGAAAGTGACATGGCAGTTGACTGGGTTGTTGACTGTGTGGTGAATGGACCATATAGGCAAACCATAGGGTGACATGTAGCCCAATTAGAGGGCACCAGGTGGAACCCTAGATTTTTCCAATATTGGCTGGGTCAAATAAATTGGTTCGACACCGAGGGATTAGAACCCTTAACCTCTAGTAGGAGCCACATCTTCGCGAAAGGGGGTGCACCATATGGCTATGTTTGTTACTTGGTATGCCATATGGAACAAATTCCATTTAAATTGCAGTTAGGCACGAGCTTAGCACTAGCCCCGGTCGATGGGGGCCAGCGCATAACACATGACACTCACCATGCAACCAGGGCACTAACCAAGAGCTGGAAAATTGGAGCGCGAGGCTATGTGGAGAGTTAAGGCCAGGGCACAGGGCCCATACGACCAGGTTGTTTGGGGCTTGATTGGAGGACTAGGGCCAACGCCTAGCCCTCGGCCGTATGGAAACGCCCATATGACCAGGGGCTCGAGAGAAAGGGGTTTCACCCAATATTTTTTGGAATTTGGGTTTTCAAACTATACTATATGATTTTTTAGATTTTTTATGCCGATTTTGGGAGATTTTTTCCCAAAACTAAGGATCTGGAGCCCTTTTTTACACCGGATCCTAGGAGGAAGTTGGGATAGGATCACCAAGTCAAATCCTATATGAATCAAAGGTTTTTGACAGACCAGGAGGTTCAAAATTTCATAATGATGATGAGTTTGTGAAGCTTGAAGCCATTTTTATGCAGGGAAGCCATTGAGGAAGCAAACTTTGGAGGCCAATTCCGAGAGATACGTTCAACCTTTTTCAATGTTGTCAGTTGTGTTGGATTCTTGAGGTCAAGAAAAAAAAAACCAGACCATTTTGTAATCCTTTTGATAAATTTATGATGTACTTTTTAAGTATTGAATATAAATAATAATCCTCCCCCACTGAGACAAAGGCCTGGAGACGTAAGCAATCTTGCCGAACTCCGTTAACAATCTTGTTGTTATGGTTTGATGTTATTTATGATTATATTATGATTTGAATTTATTTATGATGGTTGCTATACTATCTCATTAAGTTCTTCTTTTTTCCTTAATTCCTAAATGGTAATTGAACACATGCTTAAAACTTAACCAAGTCTTTAAAGATCAATTTCATATCAAGTGGTATCAGAGTGAACTTGAGAGTTGGTTGTTTGAGTTTGCATGATTACCAAAGAAAAGATGATTCGTGGTGAAGGTGAGCTTTTAGAAGGGAATCATGAGATTGGATCAAGAAAGAGGACTTCTCAAAGTGAGGACATGACATCGAAAGAAGGAATGTATCAGAACAAGATATAGTTGCAAAAGACTTTATTCGCCATGTCTGAGATGGTAAAGGTATTATACGAGGATTACTTGGAATGGAAGAGGCCTTTCTAAGGGGAATCATCAAAACAAGACAAAAGTGAAGAAGGAGAGGATCCTCCTAAACCTCCTCCTTCACCTCCTTCTTCTCCATCATCTTCTTCTTTTTCAAGTACAAGTGAAACTTCTACCGCAAGAAAAAATTCCCATAAACATAAACATGATATGCCTTTACTTAAGTTTGATGTGAAATTTGAATTTCCTATGTATGATGGTGAAGTAAATGCTTAGAGGCTTGATAAGTGGGTCAGACAGATGGAAGTTTATTGCAGTTTGCAACAAATCAAATATGAGGCAACCCAAATCAAGTTGGCATCTCTTCATCTTGAAAACACAACACTCATTTGGTGGTAGAGTAAGTTGCAAAATGGTACGCAACAAATTGGTAATGTATTTCCATCATGGCAAGATTTGTTTTTGCACTTAGAAAGAAATTTTATTCTTTGGGTTATAAGGACAAGGCTTTAATGAATGGTAAAGTATTAAAATAAGAAACAAACAAACGATGCAAGAATACACAGATGAATTTGATAAGATGGCATTAATGTTAAATATTCCACTGCATACATAAGAAACTCCTATGAAGTATATAGGACGTTTACCTGCACATATTCGTAACATTGTATTTATGTTCGGACCTACTAATATTGATGAGGTTTCTTTTCATGTAACATATATTGAAGCATGGAAAAAAAGAGTTGGTGTATTAGGGGAATCATCTTCAAGGAAAGAGGAAAAAAGAAAGGGGATGGAAAGAAAGAAAATTCAGTGACAATGAAAGAAGGGAAGTTCTCTTGCAAGCATTGCAATAAAGAAGGGCATGATGATGAGAATTGTTGGCAATTGCACCCAAAGAAGAGACCAAGATGGTTCAAACAAAGAAAAGGGAGGCAAACAGTTGCAAAAACAACATGGCCAAAAGAATTGGTATATGATTCAGGTGATGAGACTAAAATCACAATAGTTGGTTTAACAGGTAAAATTGGTGATGGATATGATTCTAGATGCAAATTGTTTCATATAAGGGTGATAATGAAACATACTAATATTGATAAATTGATAGATACTGGATCTCAATCTAACTTGATTTCAGAGGAAGTGGTTAAACAATTGGGATTAAAAACTAAGCTACATCATAAACCTTACTCACTTAAATGGATAAGAAACAATCATAAATTGCACATAACAAAGAAATGCACTTTAAGGTTTGCAATTTCATCATAGTTTGTGGATGAAGTAATGTGTGATGTGGTGCCACTAAATGAATGTGGAATGGTCTTAGGCAACCATTATTTATATGATCGCAAAGAAATATTCTACAGGGAACATAATCAATATCATTTAACTAAAGAAGTCAATGAATATGTGGTACATGCTCATCACTTAAAAGAAAATAAATCTCTTCAAACAATGGAACAATTAAGGAAGGCAACTTATACAAACAACACATCTATAATTGTGCCAAATAAAGAAGTTTATCTTAAGCATGAACATGAGATGGTTGTGGGATGGAAATTCAATCATTGTTTTCTTCAAGATAAGCTAATGTCGTGCAAGCACATCAAACATATTAGTTCATTTGTAGTCATATTTCTGATGTTATCGCTGCTAATGTTTTCAACATGGATGGTAGTGGCTTTAGTGATATGTGAATGAGTTCAAGTGGCTAACAATATGCTTTCAATTTTCATGGTTGTTTTTCAATTTATTATGATGCGACAGGTGCACAAGACAAATTTTAAAGACACAGGACAAGTGGGGTGGCCTATCCCACACTAGATGACTAGTTAATACCCTTTTGGAGGACCAAAAGGTCTTAGTAGGGAGGCATGATCCAAAATGGATCCGGGAAGGCCTAAAAATAAAAGTTCTTTGAATAATATGAAACCAAAACCATTGCATCGGTCTTGTCGCACCGATTCTAGCCATATATTTTTTTTCGAAAATGGACACCGTATGTGAAAGTTATCGTGTTCTGATCCATTTCCCAAACATGAAAAAAATCAACTGGTCAAAGTCAACAAGTCATACTGCTGATGTCAGTAGTATGAAAGGTGACGTTAGCATGAATTCAGGAGGGACATGTGGCAACATGAGGAGGTGACCCATGGCACTCATTTTTTTCATTTTTAGGGGCTTATGTGGACCACTAAAAAATTGACATGTGGCACTGTACAGACGCAACACATGGCATAGTACGAATGCTGATGTGGCCTAATGATAGGCCAACACGTGGTGGTACGTATGATAGGTGGATGTACGGATGTTGACGTGGCAAGGTGACTAGGAAGTATGGATGTTGATGTGGCAGCTAACTGGGTAGGTGACTTGGCAGTATGAATGCTGACGTGGCATGATTAGTGGTTGTATGGCAGTGACGTGGAAGCTGACTGGGTTGTTGACTGTGTGGTGACTGGACTATACGGGTGAACCATAGAGAGAAACATGGCCCAATCAGAGGGAACCACATGGCACCTTGGATTTTTCCAATATTGGCTGGGTCAAAAAAATTGGTTCGATTATGAGGGATTCAAACCCTTAACCTCTAGGAGGAGCTACGTCTTCGCGAAAGGGGGCGCACCATCCGATTAAGTTTTTTATTTGGTATGCCATATGGAACAAATTCCATTTAAATTGTAGTTAGGTGTAGGCTTAGGGCTAGCCCCATTCGAAGGGGGCCAATGCATAACACATGGTACTCACCACGCGACCAGGGCACTAACCAAGAGCTGGAAAAGTGGAGCACAGGGTTATGTGGAGAGTTAAGGCCAGGGCACATGGCCCATACAACCAGGTTGTTTGGGGCTTGACCGAAGGATTAGGGTCAACGCCTAGCCCTTGGCCATATGGAAACTCCCATATGACTAGGGGCTCGGGACAAAGGGGTTGCACCCAATATTTGTTGGAATTTTGGTTTTCAAACTTACTATATGATTTTTTGGATTTTTTATGCTGATTTTGGGAGATTTTTGCCCAAAACGGAGGATCTGGAGCCCTTTTTGAGGCTAGATCTTGGGAGGAAGATGATATAGGATCACCAACTCAAATCCTATATAAATCATAGGTTTTTGATATACCAAGAGGTTCAAAATTGCAGAATGATGATGATTTTGTGAAGCTTGAAGCCATTTTTATGCAGGGAAGCCATTGAGGAAGCGAACTTTGGAGGCCAATTTCGGGAGCTACACTCAACCTTTTTCAGTGTCATTAGTTGCATTGGATTCTTGATGTCGAACAAAAAAAAACCATACATGTTTGTAATCCTTTTGATACATTTATGATGTACTTTTGAATCATTGAAGATAAATAAGAAGCCTCCCCCACTGAGACAAAGGCCGAGAGACGCACTACTACATATTGAAAAATTTGCGAATATCACTTGCAACAAAAGTACTCTTTCGTCACAACATGAAAGAGAAAAATTTCAACTTTTCTAAATCCACCCTATACTCGTCGCTAGCTCGATGCATGTACTTTGACTAAATTAATATGGTCAATGTTTGTCGCAAGAGCGATGCATGTAGTTTGTTCATCACAAGAGAGACGACTTACCTAACATTCAAAATTGACCATTAAAAATGACCTAAAATAAATAGGTAATAAAAAGGAAATATTTTTAGGTCATGGTCATCGCAATTGCGACGATTGTGACCTAAAATTGGACTATAAATATTTGACGATTTAAAGATGTTGCGACAATCTTGCTATAAAAATGATGGTTCCGAAAGGGGATTTTTATGCAAAATAATGTCGTAGAATGTTGTTAGAGGTGGGGAAAAAGGTAAAGTGGGTGAAAAGGGTGATGGTAGATGTTATTTCCCTTGTAAAAAATGTTACCTCATACGTCCCGTAAGAATTTTAATAGCAACAGCTACAAAACATTGTAGGAAATATGGGCACATTGATGGCAGATTGAATGAATATCGTCCCATAGTAATTAGCTATATATTCATTATCTTTTTTTATTTTGTCAATTATATATATATATATATATATATATATATATATATATATATATATATATATATATATATATATATATA
>JASDQU010739502.1:311654-321989 GCA_032191745.1 Picea mariana | reverse complement strand
AATTTTTTTATAGTATACACTAATTTTGCATGATTGTTTGTAATTATAAAGTTAGAGTTTCCCTCTAACTTTTCGCAGAATATTGCACCAAGTATTAATAGAAATGATGTTGTACAAGCTGAGGAACATGATCATCATGACCAAGCAAATGAGGATCTCATGGAAGAAGATGATGGGACAAATCAAGTTAATGATCCCATGGAATAAGATGATGGGACAAATCAAATGATCCAAGATTTGTTTTTGCAGTCAGATGAGGATGGGGAAAATGTTGGTATTTATGATGAACCTCTATTAGAAAAGGAAAATAAATGAATTTATGATGGATCAAGAGAAAATATTCTCTCCGCTACATTGCTGGTAGTGAACTTAAAGGTTATGAATAATTTGTCAAACACTTGTATGAAACAGATGCTAAGGTATGTAATATGTTTCATCTCATATTATACATAAATGTTGATTTTTTTCTATTTATTTTTAGTGTTAATTAATGTGTAAAATAAGAATGCAATTTTTACGATGAATATTCTTACATTAACTAGTTATTTGTTATGTTGTAGATTGTTAGGTGAATTTTTGTTACCATCGTCAAATATTTTACCTCGCACATATCGAGGTTTGCTTGCCATTATGAAAGACATTGGAATGGATTATCAAACTATAGATGCATTTCCTAATGACCATATTATATATTATGGACAACATGCTTCGAAAACAGAATGTCCGCAATGTCTTATCAGTAGATATCGAACCGATCAAGTAACAAAAAGGGTGCCTCGAAAGGTTCTTCATCATATTCCCATAATTCCACGTTTTCAGTGATTGTTCAGGTGTAAAAGCATAGAACAATTTATGGATTAAAATGCACATAACATAAGTGGAGATGGTGTTCTTCGAATACCTTTCGATGGTTCTACATTTAGGGAAATTGAGGAAAAATGGGCAGATTTCAAAGATGAACCTCGTAATGTTAGGCTTTCATTGGAAGCTAACGATGTTAATCCATTCAGAGATCTTAGGTATATTTACTTAGTGTGGCCTATTTTTGTTATCAACAATAACATTCCTCCTTGGATGTCAATAAAGAGGGAGCACATAATGTTGACAATGATTGTTCCAGGTATTTGTTTACATTTTTTTTTTTGAATTTAACATTTTCATTTGTTTCAATTTTTGCATAATATATTTTGTTTATTTATTTAATTATATATATTACATGATATCATTCCTATAGTAATTATGTGTAATTTCAAACAATTAGGTAAGTACCAGGTTAAATATATGAATGTATATATTGAGCTTTTTATCGATGAGCTACTAAAGTTATGGGCTGGCATCACAATGTATGACATATGTAAACCAATCGGGGAGAAGAAATTTAAATTCCGTGGAATACTTTTATGGACAATTCATGATGCCCCTAGACTAACACATTTTTGTGGTATGTAGCAATCTAATATTGCTCTTTAATACTATATAATATTTTAATGTTATCATGGTGCATGTTTAATTTTTAAGTAATCTCATCGTATAATTGACATTAATCCATTTGTTGCAGGTCTTCAAACAAAGGGTAAATTTGCATGTTCAGTTTGTGGCCCTAAGATGAAGTATCGTCATTCAAAAAGTTTAGGAAAGATGGTGTTTGATGAGTATAAGCACCTTCTTCCTAAGAACCATAGGTATCGTACTACTGAAAAACATCTTTTCAATGGGAAAGAATAGACTGGTTTAAAACCACGAAGAATGACACCTCACCTATGGAGGTTGGAATATAATAGAAATCGTTAAGGTACTCAATTTCATAATGTATCGTAGATCATGTAATGTTTTGAATTTTTTTTTAATCATTTAATTTATTTTACCGTATTTGATAATTATTTTTGTGATTTCTTTTATGCTTCACGAAGGCCAAAATCATCATGAAGGTATTAATAATGGGATTCCACGAGGAATGAAATCTTATCCCACTCAATTCATGAGGTTTCACTACTATGAGGAGCTAAAAATAGCTCATTTGTTTGATACAATGCATATCAATAAGAATGTGACTAAAACATTATGGTGAATAATAGATGGTAGGAGGGACAAAGAAAAAATTGTCAAAATTTGTACTGACATTCATAAAGCCAATCATGCAATGTGAAGTGTGATCTAATATTCAAATAGATCAGATGGAGTACTAGACCGAAATGACCTTCCATGGTTATTAACAGAGCAACAAAGAAATGATGTAAAAGAGGTCATTCAAAGAATTAAATTTTCCACGGGTTTTGCTTCAAACATAAAAAATGTCTTAACGAAGAAAGGTGAATTTGCTGGGGTAAAAACACATGATCGACATACCTTCATTAAGGTAATAATTTTGGTATACATATTTATATATATTGGCCTTAGAGAATTTTTTTTTTTTTTTTCTTGTCTACTTTGGTCTAAACAAATAACAATTCATTTTGTTGTTATAGTATGTTCTATCGCTATCTCTCCCAAACAACTTTGAAAACAACATCAAACAATTTATATATGATCTTGGAAAATGCATGAGGTAAGACGTAGTTGTGATTTATACGAAAAATGTTCTTTCAAATTATTGTTGTACTTAATGACACGTGTTTTACTTGTAATTTAATGTAATATATTATATTATGTTATGTTGAAACATGTTATTTTCTTGTGTCATGATCTCATGTAGATAGTTTTCATTGAAATAAATCCACGAAGATGATATAAAGTAATGGAAGCGAGAAATTCCTCATCTAATGTGTGAAATGCAAAAGTATATATCTCCAACATTTTTCAATGCACAAGAACACTACCTCATACACCAAGTTGAGGAGATTGAAATTTGTGGACATGTTCACATAAGGTCAATGTGGATGGTGGAGAGGCACTTGAAATCATTGAAGGCGTTGGTTAGACAAAGAGAACGTCTTGAGGGTTATATGGTGGAGGGATATATGGTATATCAATCCATGGTGTATATTAGTCAATATCTTCCTAAATTAGCAGTGCCAACTATGCATGCAGTGGATTGCATTTGGGATGTGAACTCTATCAAAAAATTTGAAGATCAAGAGCATCTGTTGGGGAAAGGTAGAATGAAAAAAATGAGAGGTAATATATTAATATAATGCAGGAATCAAAGAGATAAAGAGATCCTCTGATCAATTATTACCTCTGTACAGGGCATAACGCTTTGTTTTTAAACACCAGATCAATATCCAGTACTCTGTAACAATTTGGATTTCTAGATCGAACGTTTCAGAGCTTCTTTTTGGAAGTGTGCCAAAATGGTTGAGGCTATTCACCCAAACATGAACCTTCTCTTTCTGGATGCGTGACTAAGCTATAGGGGTCTATTTCTCTACATCTTCATTGTAATGTGGTGATTCACTTAGGAATACCTTGTTGCAACTTACTGAAATGCTCTTTACATAACCTAAATTCATGCAAATGTAGATCAGATAGATCTAATCCTTCTACAGAGATTGATTGATCAATGAAATGATCAATCTACCAAGTTAAACAATTGCAAAATCTTAATCAAGTGTATACAGAAGGCTTCATTACATAAAACACAGGTCAATTAGAATTAGATTTTATTCAAAACCACACACAGAGTAAACCCTTGTCTTCCTTCTATTCCATCCCCCCTTTGATCGATTACATTTATATTCTTAAAGGAATCATAAGAATCTGTTTGAGATCCTGACAAATAGGATCCCCAATCTTCTAGATCACAATCTAATCACACAAAATTAGCTATACTAACTTCCTAGGATTCAAGAGTTCATTTTTGCAAAAATAGCCATTATTACAACACACACCTCGTGAACACTCAAGCAAACTTGGGCTAAATTTAGGAACACAATGATAATATAAGTTTTTTTTTTCTTCCTAATGCCCCTGCATCAGGCTTCCGGGATTGAAAAGATTCATGGACTCCTGTCCATGAGGTCTTCTACATGGGTGCCACTTTTCTATAACATTGTGTCTGAAAACCATGTTGAATTTTCCACTGGATGGCCTTTCCACTTCACTAAGTATTCGAAATACTTTTTTCCTCTGGTTTTCTTCTGCACTCTCTTGTCCAAAATATTTTCTATCTGTAGACTTACTTTAGCTGGCATCTTCTTCTGCCATTGAACCTTTCGTCTGACTTCATTATTGTCCCATATTCAACTACTCCTTATGTTGTTCCTGCATTGTATTTATACAAATATGCAACATTAAAAATTGGAGAAATTCCCATACCTGCTAGCAATTCCAGTTCATATGCATTGTTTGAAAAATTCCTGAGAATTTTACAAGGTCCAATTTTTTTATATGTCAACTTGTTATACTCCCTCTTAGGAAATATTTCTTTCCTTAGATGTGCCAGAACTAGTTCATCAATTTCAAAACTCTGCTCTCTCCTCTTTAAATCTGCTTTGCTTTTGTATTTGGTGATGTTGTCCTGTAATTTTGATTTTATCTGTTCATGGACTTCATGCATGGCTGTAGCAAAGTCCTCTCCATCTGCACTTCTTCTCTCAGCCTCCCCTAAATCCCTGAGTTCATAAATACCTCTTGGGTGCATTCCATATACAATCTAAAATGGAGTCTGTCCTGTTCTCCTATTTGAGGAGTCATTATAAGAAAATTTTGCTTGAGCGAGTGCTTGATCCCACTGTTTGGGATGTTCTCCAACTAAGCTCCTTAAAATATTTCCCAAACTTCTATTAACCACTTCAGTTTTTCCATCAGTCTGAGGGTGGTATACTGAGCTAAAACTCAGATCTGTCCCAAGTTTCTTCCACAAGGTTCTCCAGAAATTTCCAAGAAACCTAGTGTCTCTATCAGAGACAATACTCTTTGGAAGTCCATGCAACCTCACAATTTCCTTGAAAAATAGATTAGCTATATTTGTAGCATCACTAGTTTTGAAACAAGGAATAAAATGTGCCATTTTAGAGAATCTATCTACAACAACAAAAATTGAATCATGACCCTTCTGTGTTTTTGGTAAACCTAAAATGAAATCCATCCTAATTGAATCCCAAGGCCTGTTGGGAATTGGAAGTGGGGTGTACAAACCTGTATTTTGGCTTTTTCCCTTTGCATGCTGATAGATTGTAMATTTATCTACGAACTTTTGTACTTCTGTTCTCATCCTTGGCCAGAAATAGAAATGTTTCAGTTGTTCCAAAGTCTTATCATGTCCAAAATGCCTAATTAATCCTCCTCTGTTCTTTTCCTTGATTAAGTTTTCTCTCATTGAGCATTTGGGAATACAAAGATGACTGCCTTTAAATAGTAAACCATCTTGAATTATGTAATCTAACCATGGATTTCTGTCCCTTACTACTGGATCTTTGCAAGCCTCAAGTGCTTCTTTGAAATCTACATCATTTTCATACAATTCTTTCATAGAGTCAAATACGGTAACCTGTACTTGATTTCCTTGTATTACCAAAGCCCTCCTACTTAAAGCATCTGCAATTTTATTAGATTGTCCACTAATATGATTTATAAAAAAACATTTTTTTTGCAAATACTCCACCCACTTAACATGTCTTTGATTTAGCTTTGGCTGCTGCATTATATATTGCAGAGCATGATTGTCTGAGTACAAGACAATTTTTTTAGGCAGCAAATAATGCCTCCATTTCTTCAATGATTGGACTATAGCATAAAACTCCTTAGTATGATGAATACTTCCACCTGGCTTCGTTCAACTTCTCACTAAAATAGCCTATGGGCTTATCTTCCTGACTCAATACAGCTCCTATGGCTTCCCCACTAGCATCACACTTCACTTGAAATGGTTTTTAAAAATATGGTAAGGTTAAAATAGGTTTTTCAGTGACCTTTTTCTTCAATATCTGAAAGTTCTTTTCAGCTTCAGCAGTCCATTTAAATGGCTGCTTATCCTTCTTGATGGTTTCAATTATCGGTACACTAATCTTGCTGAAATCTCTTATGAACTTCCTATAAAAACTAGATAGTCCATAAAATCTTCTTACTCTGAAAATACTCTTAGGTGAAGGCCATTCTTGGATAAATTTCACCTTTTCAGGGTCCATCTTTAATCCCTCCTCAGAAATTACAAAGCCAAGGTATATAAGTTCAGATTTCAAGAATGAACATTTTTTAAAATTTATTATCAATTTCTCTTGTTGTAACTTCTTCATAACATAACTCAAGTGCCTTAAATGTTCTTCTTTGGACTAACTGTACACTAGTATATCATCTAGATAAACTATGACAAACTTCCCAATAAAGTCTTTCAACACTTCGTTCATTAACCTCATGAAGGTGCTTGGTGCATTTGATAAGCCAAATGGCATGACAAGCCATTCATACAAACCATCATTCGTTTTGAATGTTGTTTTCCATTCATCTCCCTCTCTGACTCTAATTTGATGGTAACCACTTTTTAATTCAATTTTGGAAAAATACTTTGCACCCTTCAAATAGTCCAGTAAATCATCGATTCTAGGTAAGGGAAATCTGTATCTGATTGTTATTTTGTTGATGGCCCTCGAGTCAGTGCACATTCTCCAGCTTCCACCCTTTTTTGGGCTTAGCACTATTGGCACAACACATGGGCTAAGACTTTCTCAGATCAACCCTTTTTCTAACAGCTCCTGTACTTAATTTCTGATTTCTTCATTTTCCTAGGGTGTCATTCTATATGCAGCCTTGTTTTGAAAATTTGATCCAGGTATCAGATCAATATGGTGACTGATACTTCTCTTAGGTGGAAATTCATATGGTAAGTCATTTATAACTATATCATGGTTTTCATTTAGTATGTCCTGAATTTCAGTAGGCAGATATAAAATTTTAGTAGTTGTAAACACTACCTTAGGCTTACATATTAGAGCAAAATTTGCCTCATTACCTTCCATCTGTTGTAGAAACTCCTTGCCACTCATCAACAAAACTTTTGGATCACTCTCTATAGCTCTTTCTTCCTCTTGTAATGGAAACAGATTTTTATTTAGTCCATCCTTTTGAAACTTGTAAACATTCCTTTTTCCTTCATGTATGGCATTCCTATCATATTGCCAAGGTTTTCCCAATAAGATGTGACACACATCCATTGGCATAAAATCACAAAGAATTATGTTTTTATAACTGCCTACTTGTAGATCCACTTCACATTGCTTGTTTACTAACAGTTGATGTCCCTTTTTAAGCCATGACACCTTATATGGTGCCATATGCTTTTCCTTTTTCAGATTTAACTTTTCCACCAATTCAGTGGACACCAAATTGTCTGTACTTCCACTGTCAACTATTACCTTGCAACATTTTCCCTTTACTTTGCACATTGTTTTAAACAATGCCTTCCTCTGGGATGGTTCAACAGCTTCCTTCTCTGCTTTCGACAACACTTTCTTCAACAAAAGAGACTCACCTGTCTCAGGTATATTTTCAACCTCTTGCACATTTGTTACTGTTGGAACAACAAAAACGTTTTTGAATTTGTATTATTTTTCTCTGGACACTCAAAAGATTGATGTCCCATCTTGCCACACCTATAAAATTTGATTTATATTCCTCTTCCATGGCCTCTTTCTCTAAGAGAGAATTGTCTTCCACTAAATTCATCCTCTTGATTTCCTTGATGATTTGAACCACTGGTTCCCTGTCTTTGATTTGTATATCTTTCTCTATTAGATTGTTCTCCCCTTCCTCTGTTAGGACCTATTCTTCTATTTGATTGCCTCCTTGCAATATTGTCTTCTGCTTTCAAGGCAATCTGGTAAACATCTTCTACTATCCTTGGGGTCAGCATACTAATTTCATCTTGGATATCCATTCTCAAGCAATTCATAAATCTGGCTACCTTTTTTGTAGTATCTTGTACATAACCTGCTCTTATGTTTACTTTATAAAACTCTTTGGTGTATTCTCTTACAGACATCAATATTTGCCTAAGATTCTGCATCTATCTAAATAAAGAGAGCTGATAATCTTGAGGTAAAAACTTACCTTGGAGTTTTACGATCATTCGGTCCCATCTCTTGATCTTTTGCTTGTTCTTCCTTCTCCTTTATGCCTGCACATCATCCCACCATAAATATGCATGTCCTTTGAGTTTTGTCACAACAAACTTCACCTTTTTCTCCTCATTCATCTCCTCATAGTCAAAGAACTTCTCCATGTCATTGATCCAGTCAACGATCTCTTCAGGATTCAAACCACCACTGAAGTTTGATACATCATGCTTAGGTCTTGAGGTGAATCCCAAATATTGATTTAACAACTTCAAATCAACTGGTTCTTGAGCTGCAGGTTCTTCTTCTTGAGGTTCTTCATCCTCACTAGCATCATCAAGATCCCTTTGTCTGACACCTTCTATGACATCTAGCCTTGCCTCCAAACTCTGCATCAATCTCAACACCTCAACATTTTCTACCGGCCTTCTACCTCCTCGACCTCCTTTTCCAATCCTATAAGCCATAACTTGACTTATAATCTGAGATCTTGATTGATAATCTCGTTCTACTAGTAATGATACAGGTGAAAGATAAACTCTTCGCCACATGCAAAAACTAACACTTCAACTAATCAAAATTCCTGCTTTGATACCAATTAATGCATGTATCAAAGAGATAAAAAGATCCTCTGATCAATTATTACCTTTGTACAAGGAATAATGCTTTGTTTTTAAACACCAGATCAATATCCAGTACTCTGTAACAATTTGGATTTCTGAATTGAACGTTTCATAGCTTATATTTGGAAGCATGGAAAAATGGTTGAGGTTGTTCACCCAAACGTGAATCTACTCTTTTCGGATGCATGACTAAGCTACAGGGGTCGATTTCTCTACATATGCATTGTAATGTGGTGATTCACTCAGGAAATCGTTGTTGCAACTTACTGAAACACTCTTTACATAACCTACATTCATCCAAACGTAGATCAGATAGATCTAATCCTTACAGAGATTGATTGAGCAATGAAATGATCAATCTACCAAGTAAAACAATTACAGAATCTTAATCAAGCGTATACAGAAGGCTTCATTACATAAAACATGGGTCATTTGGAATTAGATTTTATTCAAAACCACACACATATTAAACCCTTGTATTCCTTCTATTCCATCCCCCCTTTGATCGATTACATTTCTATTCTTAAAGGAATCATAAGAATTTGTTTGAGATCCTGACAAATAGGATACCCAATCTTCTAGATCACAATCTAATCACACAAAATCAGCTATACTAACTTCCTAGGATTCAAGAGTTCATTTTGGCAAAAATATCCATTATTACAACACACACCTCGCCAACACTCAAGCTAACTTGGCCTAAATTTAGGAACACAATGATAGTATAAGTTTTGTTTTTCTTCCTAATGCCCCTGCATCATAATAATTGTGAAAATTTATATTAATAATACATAAAAAGTTTCATTTTTTGTGTATATGATCATACTCATTAATATATTAATATAATTTATTTCATAAATTATAAATATTTATAATTGTCCGCATATTGTACGTTATAACTAATATTTAATATTGGTGAATTATGTTTTTTTTATTCAGTTGCTCTAGAGTGGGATGCACTACATTTATACATTGAAAACAATCTTGACTGGATGAATGTATGGATTGAAGGATGTAAACAACATAATGGAGGTAGGTTATCATGGCAATGATTATCTGAATTGGTTAGAGAAGCTCATCATAATGGAGATGCCAATGTTACGCATAGGGAAATTGATCTAGCATATGGTTTGAAAGATGGACAGGTAAGCAAATTCACCCATTTTATTCAGTTATTTTATATTATATTAATGTGACTACATGTGTACTGTATTTTTCAGATACTTTCGAAGTTATATAAATATATGTTAATTTATTAATTGACAATGCATCTTTTACATATATGACATATTGCAGTTGAAACACCACAAGGCTATATGGTGCAATGGTCGTAAATTTTGCATCGAACAATTGGATGAAACCAGGAAAACTTCTGATAGTGGGATAACTGCAGTATTCCAGGTTACTAATGTTTCCTATAGGAGTGACAGACATCCCCGAGAATCTGAAAATAGATACTATGGGTATTTAAACGATATACTTGAGTGTGACTTTAATTCCTTCAAATTAGTTATGCTCGATGTCAAATGGTATAGGTTACGAATAGATGAATGTGACGAGGGAAGAACTATTATTCAACATGCCAACAGATTTGCAATGATTAAAACAACGATGTTTGAAAGAGGACATGATCGCTATGTTTTTCCATGCCAATGTGAAAATGTCTTTTACTCAAATGTGATGCAGGAGCATCTCAAGCGAGCCAGCGCGGAGACAATGGACAG
>JASDQU010739502.1:300735-311634 GCA_032191745.1 Picea mariana | reverse complement strand
TTAATTTATTAATTGACAATGCATCTTTTACATATATGACATATTGCAGTTGAAACACCACAAGGCTATATGGTGCAATGGTCGTAAATTTTGCATCGAACAATTGGATGAAACCAGGAAAACTTCTGATAGTGGGATAACTGCAGTATTCCAGGTTACTAATGTTTCCTATAGGAGTGACAGACATCCCCGAGAATCTGAAAATAGATACTATGGGTATTTAAACGATATACTTGAGTGTGACTTTAATTCCTTCAAATTAGTTATGCTCGATGTCAAATGGTATAGGTTACGAATAGATGAATGTGACGAGGGAAGAACTATTATTCAACATGCCAACAGATTTGCAATGATTAAAACAACGATGTTTGAAAGAGGACATGATCGCTATGTTTTTCCATGCCAATGTGAAAATGTCTTTTACTCAAATGTGATGCAGGAGCATCTCAAGCGAGCCAGCGCGGAGACAATGGACAGTTGGAAGAGCACCCAACTCGAATTTTGAAATCGCCTTAAAGTATTAATGAGCCATTAAGAAGGAGCGCCTTTGTATAATGTAAACAGACCTTGAGCAATTCGCTCTCGTCCTTAGTAGATAGAGGCATTTATAATAATAAATGAAGGTAGATAGAATTGAATGTGCAAATTAGAAAGTTTAAGAGCGCAATAAGGAAATGGGATATAGACACCCTCATTGTGTATTGTAACATAAGGCAGCATTAGTGTAAGAATAGCATAGAGGAGAAGAAGAGAGCTGTGTAGCAGACTCCATGTACAGAAGTTTTGAATTAATACAAAGAAAAACTGTGATTCAGACTCATGGTGTTCATATATTCTCTGTGTATGCATCTTTGAATGTTATGCTCATGAATGCTTTACTCTTTCTGTCATGCAATGGGTTTTATGCTATGTATGAATGATTTCTTGTTGAATGTTTGAAATCTGAGAGAGAGAGAGAGAGGGTAATGGGAAATTAGTTTCAATTGTTTCTCTATTCGAGCAAGAGTTCTTGCAAGGAGTGCAGTTGAAGTGTCCACAAGGAGTGCATCAACAAGGTATTCAGAGATTCATCTTTGGAAGCTCAGGAGAGATATACTTTGTTCTCATTTCCACAGAGGTGCAGTCAGGTACAGGAGTCATGCAAGGAGTGCGCAAGTCAAGTGAAGTCTCAGGGTTGTGAGCCCGAGCAAGAAATTTAGAGACTGCTGCTGCAGGAGTGCGCAGGGTCGAAGGGGTTCAAGCACTTGAAAGTGTTTGAAAATCTCCCGCAAGGAGTGCGTACAGGGATTTTCTGAAAGGTTTAGAGTTGGAAAAAGTTCAAAAGGATTAGAAGCCTTCGAAGTGGTCGAGGGAAAGCGCAACAACGTCGGACCGCAAGAGGACAAGCTCTCAGAGGAAAAGACCAGACATTCGGGATTCTCTGAGGAGAATTCACGAATTTTCGTAAGCCGTTAGATCTCACGAAGAAGCAAGGGAGTTACCGCGAGTATTCCTAAGGGTTCTAAGCTCAGGAGGAGTAGGACCGTAGATCCAAGCCACAAGGGCCATTCGATTTACACGTGGAATTTTATATCGGGGTTTTGTAGGTTGAAGTCCCGTAAACTTTGCAACGGTAATCGCGAAATCATGAAACGCGAAGTCCCGAAAGCCAAAGGAGTGTGTGGGGCCAAAGGAGTCAGCAAAGTGGACAAGTGGCACACTATTGACATGGAGTCAAAATCCATTGACCGTTTTAGAATTTCGTGGAGAGTGAAGTTTCAAAAACATTGCATTTGGATTCACGATATTGCGAAGTCTGAAGTCCCGATGAAGTGAAGTGGCGTTGAAAAATCAAAGCTCGCGAGTGTATCGAAGTTTCGGCAAATTGGAATTCAAGAGTCGGGGAGACGAGTTACTCGACATCGCGATCACTGAAATCACGATAAGAAAAATCCCGAAAAAGAAAAAGGAAAGGTCAGCGCTGACTGTTTTCGGGTTTCGGGGATTCAAGAGACCAATGCTTGAACTACGGACTCGCGAAAGCGTGAAATCCGATCTCCTAAGTGCAAAGAGGGGATCCCACAGGGATTTGCTGTGGGTGCAGATTTTTCGAAAGGAAAATAGAAGAGACAGTGAAAATCTCTTCGGGCCGGTGTAAGGGAAAGATCCTGTGTTGGTGTGGACCTTCTTCTTACTCTAAATGAATATACTTAATTTGCCTTCTTCTTGGATAATATCTAACAACAAATGACCAATCCCTTTCACCTGGAACATTTTGATATAGGAGCATCTCAAGCGAGCCAACACGGAGACAACGGATAGCTGGAAGAGTGCCCAGCTCGAATTTTGAAATCCCGCAGGTCGAAAGGTCCACGCCAACACAAGATCTTTCCCTTACACCGGCCCGAAGAGATTTGCACTGTCTCTTCTATTTTCCTTTCGAAAAATATGCACCCACAACAAATCCTCGTGGGATCCCCTCTTTCCACTTAGGAGATCGGATTTTGCGCTTTCGCGAGTCCGTAGGTCGAGCGTTGGTCTCTTGAAACCCTGAAACCCGAAAACAGTCAACGCTAACCTTTCCTTTTTCTTTTTCGAGATTTTCCTTATCACGATTTCGGTGATCACAATGTCGAGTAACTCGTCTCCATGACTCCTAAATTCCGATTTTCCAAAACTCCGATACACTCGCGAGCTTTGACTTTTCAACGCCACTTCACTTCATCGGGACTTTGGACTTCGCAATATCGCGAATCCAAATGCAATTTTTTCGGAACTTCACTCTCCACGAAATTTTGAAACGGTCAACGGAGTTTGACTCCGTGTCAATAGTGTGCCACCTATCCACTTTGTTGACTCCTCTGGCCCCACACACTTCTTTGGCTTTCGGGACTTCACGTTTCGTGATTTCGCGATTCCCGTTGCAAATTTTATGGGACTTCAACCTACGAAACCCCGATATAGAATTCCACATGTAAATCCAACGGCCCTTGTGGCTTGGATCTACGGTCCTACTCCTCCTGAGCTTAGAACCCTTAGGAATACTCATGGTAACTCCCTTGCTTCTTCGTGAGATCTAACGGCTTACGGAAATTTGTGAATTCTCCTCAGAGAATCCCGACCGTTCGGTCTTTTCCTCTGGGAGCTTGTCCTCCTGCGGTCCGACGTTGTTGCGCTTTCCCTCGACCATTTCGAAGGCTTCGAATCCTTTTGAACTTTTTCCAACTCTGAACCTTTTAGAAAATCCCTGCACGCACTCCTTGCGGCAGATTTTCAAATGCTTTCAAGTGCTTGAACCCCTTCGCCCCTGCGCACTCCTGCAGCAGCAGTCTCTAAATTCCTTGCTCAGGCTTGCAACCCTGAGACTTCACTCGGCCTGCACACTCCTTGCATGGATCTTGTACCTGACTACACCTCTGTGGAAATGAGAACAAAAGCTATCTCTCCTGAGCTTCCAAACATGAATCTCTGAATACCTTGTCGACGCACTCCTTGCGGACACTTCAACTGCACTCCTTGCAGGAACTCTTGTTCAGATAGAGAAACAATTGAAACTAATTTCCCATTACCCTCTCTCTCTCCCTCTCTCAGATTTCAAATATTCAACAAGAAATCATTCATACATAGCATAAAAGAAATTGCATGATAGAAAGAGTAAAGCATTCATGAGCATAACATTCAAAGATGAATTCACATAGAATATATGAACACCATGAGTCTGAATCACAGTTTTTCTTTGTATTAATTTAGAACTTCTGTAAATGGAGTCTGCTACATAGCTCTCTGCTTCTCCTCTATGCTCTTCTTACACTAATTCTACCTTATGTTACAATACACAATGAGGGTTTCTATATCCCATTTCCCTCTTGCGCTCTTAAACTGTCTAATCTGCACATTCAATTCTATCTACCTTCATTTATTATTATAAATGCCTCTATCTACTAAGGACGAGAGCGAATTTCTCAAGGTTCATTTACATTATACAAAGGCGCTCCTTCTTAATGGCACATTAATACTTTAAGGCGATTTCAAAATTCGAGCTAGGTGCTCTTCCAGCTGTCCGTTGTCTCAGTGCTGGCTCGCTTGAGATGCTCCTGCATCAAAATGTTCCAGGTGAAAGGGATTGGTCATTTGTTGTTAGATATGATCCAAGAGGAAGGCTAATTAAGTATACTCATTTAGAGTAAGAAGATGATATTGAAGATCAAGAAGATGATTCGACAGATCAGACAGAGTCGGGAGATCATGGAGGGTTGATAGATGAAGAAGACGAAGAATATCATGATCTAGGTGTAGGAGACAATATTGCAATTCCTGATGATGATGTCGATGAAAATATGCTCAAAAATGACATTGATGATGATAATGATATCATCAATCCTTTCAACATCATTTCAGAACCAGATGATGATACATATGTCGAGTTCGATGAAGAAGATAAAGATAGAGAATAAGGATGAGTACACAGATGTTGAGGTTGGATTAGGTATGTGATTATCTAATATTTTAATTTGTATGAATTATTCTCTTAAAATAATTTACTTTTAATTTCATGGGTTAATTACATGTTTTTAAGTTTTATGCGATGTTTTAATATCCTAGGTTACATGTTGTTTAATTATTATTTGAAACTTGAAAATAGTTGTCAATATAGTAAAGTATGTGGTAGACTAAAAATATCATTTAGAAACACATAATTTCATGTACCTTCATTAATTTTTGTTTTTGTAGTTTCTATGCATGAATCTTAATAGGATGTTGCTTTCGATTATTTTATATTTTATAGATTGGGTTTTGGGGATTATATTTTTATACCATCATGATCATATAAGATTTCATCAATATTGTTACCTATTTGAATCTTCTTAGAATTTAGATTCGTTACATAATCGTTGAAAAATGACAAAAGACTTATGTAGTGGATATTAATTTGGTCTTTGTGTGGGACATTTTATTCCATTAGTATGTTTTGTACAAAAATAACAAGGAACGAGGAATGATGAATGAGGAATGAAAATTGCACGAGGACTAGACACCAACAATAGGGACCTGCGAATGGGGCCAACTTTGAAATTTTTTCAAACAGTTTCTGTGTGCACTAAAATTTGTCATGGATAGACTATTGGCATGCCTTAACGATATGGCAAGGTTTCTGGACTCAAATTTGAGTGACACACCCACTTTCTTCCATCATCAATTCATCATGTAAACCATTAACCCTAATTTTCTTTCAAAGTACCCAATTTGGTTGACGCAAGGTTTAGGCTTTCGTCAGTATTTCTTCATTTTGATTTTAGGTTCTACATTAGTGTATATACAATGTATCTGTGTCATAGTTGTGATGAAAAATCCCTCTATTTCGTTGATTGCTTAATCAACACCATCAAGATACTAGAGGCAGGCAACAGTGACATGTGAATAGGGCCAACGTTGAAATGTTTTCAAATTGTATCTGTATGAATTGAAATTTGACCTGGATAGAATATTCACATGCCTTAACGATATGGGAGGGTTTCTGGACTCAAATTTGACTGAAACACCCACTTTCTTCCATCATCAATTCATCATGGAAACCATAAACCCTATTTTTCATATGTTCTAGTAGATATGTTAAAGTTTCATATTTGTATTTGATTGAAGGTCCAACTAGCTTGCAAAGTATCAAATTGAGATTTCAAGTTGATAAACCAAATATGAAATTAATCCAAACATCATTTGATATCGTTGTAAGAGAGACGAATGTAAATAATCTTGCGACGAATTTTCTATACTATTGACGAAAAAAGTTCGTCGATAGTATAGCTAATTCGTCGCAAGAATATTGTGTCTAATTTGAATGGTGTTACATGGTTTTCAAGGAGTGTAGGGCTTATATTATGGTGAAATGTAGTGTAGTCTATAAGAACAATCTCAATGCCAAACTTCAAAATGGATAGTACCATATCTTGTTCATAAGACAAATATTCTTGGTATGTTTCCTTTGTGGATATGGTGGCTCAAGCCCTCAGTACACATGATGCCAAAAAATGAAATGCAACAATTTTACTATTGAATGATAGTGTTATGTCACCCATGGTTAAGGACAGAACTTAAGGTTCTTAGGTCCTATTTGAATCTTCTTATAATTGAGATTCGTTACATAGTCGTTGAAAAAAGACAAAAGACTAATGTAGCGGATATTAATTTGGTCTTTGTGTGGGACATTTTATGCCATTAGTATGTTTTGTACAAAAAGAATGAGGAACGAGGAACGATGAACGAGGAACAAAAATTGCACAAGGACTAGACACCGGCAACAGGGACTTGTAAATGGGGCCAACGTTGAAATTTGTTCAAACAGTTTCTGTATGCATTGAAATTTGTCATGGATAGACTATTGGCATGCCTTAATGATATGTGAGGGTTTCTGGACTCAAATTTGAGTGACACACCCACTTTCGTCCATAATCAATTCATCATGTAAACCATAAACCCTAATTTTCTTTTAAAGTACCCAACTTGGTTGATGCAAGTTTTAGGCTTTCATCAGTCTTTCTTCATTTTGCTTTCAAGTTCTACATTAATGTATATACAATGTATCTGTGTCATAGTTGTGATGAAAAATCCCTCTATTTCGTTGATTTCTTAGTCAACACCATCAAGATACTAGAGGCGGGCAACACTGACATGTGAATGGGGCCAACGTTGAAATGTTTTCAAACTGTATCTGTATGCATTGAAATTTGACTTGGATAGACTATTTGCATGCCTTAACGATATGGGAGGGTTTCTGGACTCAAATTTGACTGAAACACCCACTTTCTTCCATCATCAATTCATCATGGAAACCGTAAACCCTATTTTTCATATGTTCCAGTAGATATGTTAATGATTCCAAGTTTCATTTTTGTATTTGACTGAAGGTCCATCTAGCTTGCAAAGTATCAAATTGAGATTTCAAGTTGATAAACCAAATATGAAATGAATCCAAGCATCATTTGATATCGTCGCAAGAGAGACGAATGTAAATAATCTTGTGGCGAATTTGCTATACTATCGACGAAAAACATTTGACGATAGTTTAGCTAATTCGTCACAAGAATATTGTGTCTAATTTGAATGGTGTTACATGGTTTTCAAGGATTGTAGGGATTATATTATGGTGAAATGTAGTGTAGTCTATAAGAACAATCTCTATGCCAAACCTCAAAATGGATAGTACCATATCTTGTTCATAAGACAAATATTCTTAGTATGTTTCCTTTGTGGATATGGTGGTTCAAGCCCTCAGTACACATGATTCCAAACAATGAAATGTAACAATTTTACTATTGAATGATAGTGTTATGTCACCCATGGTTAAGGAAAGAAATTAAGGTTCTTAGGTCCTATTTGAATCTTCTTAGAATTGAGGTTCGTTACATAGTCGTTGAAAAAAGACAAAAGACTTATGTAGCATATATTAATTTGGTCTTTGTGTGGGAAATTTTATTCCATTAGTATGTTTTGTACAAAAATAATGAGGAACGTGGAATGATGAACGAGGAACGAAAATTGCACGAGGACTAGACATCGACAACAGGGAACTGTGAATGGGGCCAACGTTGAAATTTTTTTAAGCAGTTTTTGTATGCACTGAAATTTTTCATGGATAGACTATTGGAATTCCTTAACGATATGGGAGGGTTTCTGGACTCAAATTTGAGTGACACACCCACTTTCTTCCATCATCAATTCATCATGTAAACCATAAACCCTAATTTTCTTTCAAAGTACCCAATTTGGTTGACGCAAGTTTTAGGCTTTCATCAGTCTTTCTTCATTTTTCTTTCAGGTTCTACACTAATGTATATACAATGTATCTGCATCATAGTTGTGATGAAAAGTCCCTCTATTTCATTGATTGCTTAATCAACACCATCAAGATACTAGAGGCGGTCAACAATGACATGTGAATGGGGCCAACGTTGAAATGTTTTCAAACTGTATCTGTATGCATTGAAATTTGACTCGGATAGACTATTCGCATGCCTTAATAATATGGGAGGGTTTCTGGACTCAAATTTGACTGACACACCCACTTTCTTCCATTATAAATTCATCATGGAAACCATAAACCCTATTTTTCATATGTTCTAGTAGATATGTTAATGATTCCAAGTTTCATATCTGTATTTGACTGAAGGTCCAACTAGCTTGCAAAGTATCAAATTGAGATTTCAAGTTGATAAACCAAATATGAAATGAATCCAAGCATCATTTTATATCGTCGCAAGAGAAACAAATGTAAATAATCTTGCGACGAATTTGCTATACTATCAACGAAAAAAGTTCGTCGATAATATAGCTAATTCGTCCCAAGCATATTGTGACTAATTTGAATGGTGTTACATGGTTTGTATGGTGTTATTAGTTGATAAGGGATATAGGGGTTGTGGATTAAGTTTTATAGAGGTTTAGAGTGAAATATGTGAGTCACACTAATTATAATGGTTAGGGATTGTACAAGGGATTTGGGGTTACAAGAGTTTGAGGTTAGATATTATGAGTGTTAACACTTGTTGGTCCTCGGTTTTGACCATGTTCTTTGCCTATATTATATACCACAGACCTCCATTTATCTACCAGTACCACCCTTTTAGCCTTGTTTTGGACATAACTGACATCTCCCAACCATTCAATGAGGTTACCTAAGGTATCTTTGCATTTCAAACTATTTTTATGCACTTTAATGCTTTAAATTAGTATTGGAACTAATATCGCTTGGATTAGATACCACTGCTATTTTTGGAACAGGATGTCGGTACCAGGTACCAACCCGTACCCGTGGAGGTGCTATTGGAGCTGCTCAAGATCTGTGCGTTATGGTTTGAATGGGAGACAGGGAGATTCGCCTGACAGCTGGAGTCATCGCCACAGGGTGCTCGAAGGCATCATGATAAACCTGGATCGATTATTCTTCATCGTTCACACTTCGTGACACTACGTGTCACGAAGATGTGAGATACGTTTTAACATTTGATTCCAAGACTATTCTCAGATCGGGGATTCGTTTGTTTTATGTACCTTTGTTTTAGACTGTTACGAACAGAATGATTTGGATATAAACTCATGTTCACTCCTGAGAACAGGTTGTTGTTGATGTTATTGTTGCTAGATTATGTTGAACTCTGTTATACCGTGAACCTCTGTTTTTTAATAAAGACCACTATTGCGTTATGGTATTTGACTGATATACAATTTGAAGCATTCTCTTTTGAGTTAATGGAATATACAATGGTTGCATAGAATGTTCTAGTCGGCTCTGGTTGTTACCCACAGCGTTTGTGCCGTTTGGTTGGGCCCACCAAACCGGTGCAAGTCGCTGCCTTATTTTGCAATAGATTTAGCTTTGTTATGTCATAGATTTAGTTGCTTCAGTGTGTTAGTATTCGCTTAACTAAATAGTATATCTGCAGCTCATAGTGCATAGTAGATTTGGTGTTTCAGCATTGTGTGTAATCGTTCTCCAACAGAATCGTTTTCCATATATTGTTATCTTTTGCGTTGGTGAATATAAAACACATGATTGATGCCTGTAGGGGATAAGAGCATGAACGAGGTATTGTTTGGCTTTTCATTTTCAATATAACTCAGAATTAGCATGCACTTTTCTTTGTTAGATAGTAGTTACCTTGCCTTCTTAGAACAGTTAGATTACAGTTAGAACAAAGGGGAGCTCCTGGTACCAGTAAGTAGGGAAGTACTCTGTTTTCCTATAGACAGTTTTTGATTCATTTCGATGACCAGATTGAATGCATTTTCTAAAATACTCTTTGTGTCATGACTTGAATGGAAATAATGATGATAGATGATCGGACATAGAGGTAAAATAATCTTGTGGAACCACACTTTTGAATAAGAATAGCAGTACCATCATTTGAGCCCAAGACTGTTTTCTGTTGATAACTTATATAGGAAATGCTCAGTTTCAAGATAGTTATTAGAATTCAAGTTTTTAGAATAGGTGTGTGTTTTCTTCTCAGGATAGCATTCAGATAGAGACTAGATGCTTACCCGCACATACTGTGTATCAGCTCAAAGTTTACCAACCTTGGTTTGACAATTTAGTGTTTCAGGTCACTTAAAAGCTTCAATTTAGCAGCCTGACATTTTTGGCGCCGTTGCCGGGGAGCTGTTTAAAAGGTAAGAAGATAATTGTCTTGATTAGTTTTAGAATGCACTTAGCTTGGTTTGGTGTGTTAGCAGGTTGATAGTAAGAGCAGCTGTGGAAACAAAAAGGTGGAAACCGACATATCAGTTATCACAGGTACTCTGAAACTCAATCTTAGTCCTTTCATTTTATTTAGCATGACTTCATGAGAAATAGAGATCCTAGAGGTAGGTTTACGAAAAATATAAAACCACAAAAAGAAGAAGAAACCTCCACCCAAAAAGCAAAAGAAATTGAAACTGAAATTCTGGCTGAGGAAACAGTAGAACAAATCCTAGAACCAGGAAGCACCATACATTAGCAAACTCAAAACCTTGGTGATCCATCCCTGGATGACACAGTTGATCCAGAGAAAATACAAGATTTTCTCATAAATTCTAACCCTGAAGTCTCACAGATAAGAACTACAGCTGTGACATTGAAGGCCATAGGATCCTCAAAAAGACCAATAGGAGATAAAACTTCTGACAAAAAGAATCCAGAAATGTGGGATTTCACACCCTCACCAAAGAAAGATCGAATCGTATACACAATTCTTGGTAATCCTTTCACGATGGGAGATAGAGGGAGAAACTTACATGAGGATCTTCATATTGAAAATGAAGGGGAAGAACAAGCAGAGAATGAGGTAGCATCAGAAACCACCTTTGGATTTCCTATTTTGGACTTAGTCCAGAATGTCACCATGAAAAATATCCCACTTTCAGCACTGCCAACCTTCCATGGGA
>JASDQU010739502.1:224941-275605 GCA_032191745.1 Picea mariana | reverse complement strand
ACATTAGAGGTAAGGGTTCATAAGGATTAGGGGTTACACGAGTTAGGATTTTGTCTTTATAATGATTAGGGGTTAAGGGTTATAATTGCTAAGTGTTAAAAGAGTTAAGAGATTATAAGAAATATGTGTAAGGAGTTATTATGGTTTGGGGTTTTCAAATTTAGGGTTATAAGGGTTAAATTTTCAAGGGCTTAGGGGTTTGGGATTCTAAAAATTATAGTGGTTATGAGTCAAATGCATTTGGGGAAATAAATTATAGTGATTATAAGGGTTAATGGCCATAGATTCTTAGGGGTTAGATGGTTACTCGGTAATAGTGGTTGTATGTAATAGTCTTAAAAATTATAGTTATAGGGTATTGGATGGTTTTATGTATTAATGGTTATTGGTTAGGAATTATGAGGGATGAGGATTATGGATAATTAATGTGAATGGTTAGAATCAATGTTGCAAACATCGACATCGACAAAATATCGCCAAGGGTCCGAAGACAAAAATATTGGCAACATCAGGAAAAATATCGGAAAATGTCATAAGAATGAAAAACAATGTTGTAAGAATGAAAATATCGAAAAATATTGTCGACCCTGATTTTGAATATAATATCACCAACATCGCGATATTATCGAGATGTTGATAACATTGGTTAAAATATTTACAAGGATAAAGATTTAGGAATTATAAGGTTAAAGTTTGGGGCTTATAAGAGTTATGATTATGTTTTATGGGTTGTTGGTGTTAGGGGTTATAAATATATGGGATTCAAGGGGTTATGCTTTATATGTGCTTGGGGTATAGGGTTAGTGGGTAAGATTTATAAGGTTCAAGGGTTATAGGATTTAGGCATCCAGATTAATAGTTATTTGTGTTTATATGATTTATAGATTAATAATTATAGGGGTTAGGTATTAGTTGTTATTAGGGTAAAGGGTGATTGAGAATATAAGTGTTATGGGATAAGGGGGTTTTTAAGGGCTAGAGGTTATGTTCTTTAAGAATGTAGGTATAGGTTGATGACATTAGAGGTAAGGATTCATAAGGATTAGGGGTTACACGAGTTAGGATTTTGTTTATATAATGATTAGGGGTTAAGGGTTATAATTGCTAAGTGTTAAAAGAGTTAGGAGATTATAAGAAATATGTGTAAGGAGTTATTATGGTTTGGGGTTTTCAAATTTAAGGGTTATAAGGGTTAAGTGTTAGGGGTGATATAGGTTTAGTGGGGTTTATGTATATAACTATTAGTGGATATAGCTAAACACTTAGGGTTAATGGGGTTATAGAAACTAGAAGCTATAAATATTATAAGGGTTAGTGGAAATGGGTTAATATTGGATAAAAGTTAATATTTATTGGGGTTAGTCGTAACATGGATTATATTGATAACTTGTAAAGTGTCGAGGTTTTTAGGAGTTAAGGGTTAAGTGTGATTGTGATTTATGTGGTTAGTGGTTAAAACACTTATAATGGTTAGGGGTTGTATTGCTTATAGATTATATTGGTTATAGGGGTTAGTAGTTATAATTTTGGGGATTAAGGGTAACATAGTTTATAGGTTAGGATTGACATGGTTTATATGGGTTCATGGTTACAAAGGTTAAATGGGTAATGGGTTTTAGAATTTGTGGATTGGGGGCAATATCAATTATAGCAATCAAGGGTTATAATAACTAAAAATTAAGGGTTAGAATGATTATATTGGCTAGTGGTTATTTTGGTTAGGACTTATGGTTCATGGGTTATCATAGATTAGAGTTTTAGGATTAGAGGTCATATTTGTTCAATTTAGGTATTCTAAGGGTTATAGGGTTTATACCAATTAAGGTAATAGTAGTGAGGGTTTATAGGGGTTTGAGAATAGGGTTTATCCATTATAAATGTTACAAGAGTTAACGGTTAATGAATATATGAGTTAGGGGTTATGGTAGTTAAGCTCATTAGGAGTTATAAGTCAAATAAAAGTTATATTGGTTTAGAATTGTGCTTTGTAGGGATTAGGGGTTAATGTTTATAGGGGTTAGGTATGGCGAGAATTAAGGGTTAGGTGTTAGGGATGATAAGGGTTATAGTGTTATGGAATAAAGTGGTTATATGGTTTGAGTATTATAAGGATTAATGTTTGTGAGATATAGGTATTAGGTGCTTAGGGTTAATAAGTTAGGCTTTAGATATTTGGGGTTTATAAGTTAGAAATTATAGAGGTTAGTGATTAGGGTTAACATAGGTGATAGACTGTACTAATAATGGATAGATGTAATAGTTAATGTACATGTTTGGGGTTATAAGGGTTAAAGATTAGGGTTAAATTTTCAAGGGTTTAGGGGTTTGGGATTCTAAAAATTGTAGTGGTTATGAGTCAAATGCATTTGGGGAAATAAATTATAGTGATTATAAGGGTTAATGGCCATAGGTTCTTAGGGGTTAGATGGTTACTTGGTAATAGTGGTTGTACGTAATAGTCTTAAAAATTATAGTTACAGGGGTTACAGATTATAAGGGATATGGGTTAAACATTAGGGATGAAAAGGGTTAAGGGTTATAGAGGTTATGGTTTAGGGTTCCATACATTAGTGTATATAGTTATTAGTTGAAAATCCTTATAATTGTTATGGAATGTAAGGGTTAGGGATTATTTTTTATAGAGGTTAAGGATGAAACATGTGACACAACTTATAATGGTTATGGATCATATCAATTACATGTGCTAGGGATAAGGGGTTATAAGAGTTCGAGGTTAGAGAATACAAGGGTTAACAGTTATATAATTTAGGGATTAAGGCTTATTGGGGACAAGGGTTAGGGTACTTGCTTGATAGAAAATGACAATTAAATTGGTTATGATATAATGTTCAAGGTTTATAAAGATTATGGGATTGGGCTATTGGAATTAGGTGTGAAATATATTAGAGGGGTTAGTGGTTTGTCATTCCCCTATGGATAATATGAGGATTAATATTGGTGCTGGAAGTTAGGGGTTTTATTTGACTAAGGGTTTGGGTTATGGAAGTTAGGGGTTTTAATGACTCATGCACCCCATAGGATATCTGGTGAATTGATGATGCATGCTGAGAAAGTCCTTGCTATGAATTATTGTGGGTGGGCCTAGATGTTATCGATGGTGCTAAAGAACCAAATCACCTCCTATCACAATTAATAATGGTGGAATTGTGCCTTTGGGATAGTGCTATGTGTTTTCTTTCAAGAACATACCCATGCTTCAACCACATGTTAGTATCTGAGATGGAGGTCCTAAGGTGCTAAGTATGTAATGGTGGGGTTAGTTGTTAAGATGATGGGGAGGTAGGGTTTAAGGGAATGTGTTTCACCTTGATTTTTTCACACATTGGATCAGCTCATGATACATATCAAGGACTATCCATATGATGGGATGAACTACCAGGGCAACTTACAGCTAACCCAGCTACCAATGGGATGAACATGGGGCTCGAATGATATGTATAGATGCATTTAGAATTTATTACATAGAGTAGAATATTTCAATATTTGTTAATAATAATCTACTATATGTGTGTGCATATATAGTGTTGGTGAGGCTAGTGGGGAATGCCCACCATTGTATGTGTTGATCTAGATGATCCTCAGCCATCGAGGCCAAGGAGGAGGGTTGATATTGACACTAGAGGATATCAAGTGATGGAATATATGAGAAATAGGTTGGACCTATTACTAAGAGGGGTGTTGAAGTGTAGATGGCATGATTTAGATCATGATGTCAATGCAAGAACATGTATAGGGACACCCACCCGATTAGAACCTAATTCTAAGGAGACCAACATTAATAATATATATACCCATTGTATATATAGACCCACTATAATATATATATATATATATATATATATAAATTAAAAAATAAATAAATAAATAAAACATGCTCTTATAACAAAACCCATGTTATAATATATATATAATATATAAATTAGATATTATATATAATATATATATATATATAGATATATATATATATATAATTTATGTATTATAAATATTTAAATTAACAAATAAAAAAAAAACAACATCCAAACCCATTTAAATAAAAATGAAGAACCCCCGACCATTTGTGTATGGCGCATATCTGGCCACATCCATACCTCGACCGCTTCCTGTAATGTGCACTCAGGCATACCCCCATTTTCTACAAGGAGAGGAGAAAGGGTAGGCGGGGAGGAGAGGAGAAAGGAGAAAGGGTAGGCTGCGAGCAGGAGCACACAAGGGAACACGAGGGTTGCAAGGAGAGGAGAAAGGGTAGACTGTGAGTAGGAGTAGGTGAGGGCACATGAGGGTGAGCTATCTGGGAGGATAAAGGGGAGAACACGAGGGCACATGAGGGCGAGTCTGTGAGGAGAAAGGGGATCACATGACTAGGGCACACAAGGGCAACAAGAATGGTGAGTAGCCTAACTGTTATCCACAATCTTCACAATGGGTTCTTGATCTCCATCAATGTTGGAGGTAGAAGCCAAGCACTAATCTATATTTAAATTTGGAAAGCATGCTTCAATGATGCCTTCATCATATTCAAGATAAGTGTTGGGAGTTTGTTCAATAGATTTTTGTGCACCATATGCTTCCTTGAGTCTTTCAACAATGGGAATACATTTCTCATGATAATTAGGGCTCCATTTCCTATGAAATGCCTCAGAAAATCTTGCAAAAGATAACACTTCTCCTCTACCAAGATGTCCAAACCATCTCTTGAACTATTTTTTATACTAAATGCAAAAAAATTCATCATGAAATCTTCATGAATGATGCCCATGCAGCCAAATGCATGTGGAATACATGTCACTTATCATGCAACATGGATTAGGTAGATACCCTATCTTACCACCACTTCCCTTGCCACCCTTAAGTCCTTATTTAATCCCATAGGTTTAATTCATTATAACGATTTGATTTGGAGTTGCACCATATCTCACATTTGGAACGTTTTCCTCTTGAAACATTTTCAAACATATGAGAATAATAATAATAATAATAATCTATTTTTAAGGTCACGACCAAGACATACACCAAATTGGTGTATGGAACCCAAGATTTTAGCTCGAATTAGGTATTCTTTTACATCATCCAAGTTAGCACTTACACATTTATGCCACGTAATTTACTTTCTTACAATCATGAAGCCAAATACCAAGGGGTTATTAGTCCCTCCATGAGACTTCTTACAATCATGGTGCCAAATGCCAAGGGGTTATTAGTCCCTACATGGGACTTTTAGCTTATGGTTTTTGTACTTTCTCTTTGTTGGTCCAATTAGTCCCTATATGGAACTTTTATCTCGTGTGTTATGTACTTTCTCTTTATTGGTCCAATTAGTCGCTACATGGGATTTTTAGCTCCATGTACACTTTCTCTCTATTGGTTCAATCGTACATCTATAAAATAAAAAAATATTTCTTAAGTTTACCTAGGACATTTGAAAATTCCATATTAATTTGGGTTTTGAGAATATTTTATATGTGGATTTATTGTTTTTCTTATTTGGGGAAATGTCTCTTGGGATTTCTAGGGTATTATGTCAAAAGCTAAAAATAATAATTTTCCTTCAATTCTATAAGTTTAATAGAGGCTACCTATTCAACTCTGTAAGTTTTAATGGAGKCTACCTATTCATATATGAAGGTGGAAGGAGGTGGAAATTACATGAATATGAGGGAAATGGAGGCTACCTATTCATATATGAAGGTGGAAGGAGGTGGAAATTAGATGAATATGAGGGAATATATGTTTATTTTCCATTTTTCAAAAAACTTGTAGGTTACCAATTCATGTACGAAGGTATGCATGAGGTGGAAATGAGATGAATATGAGGGAATTTATGTTCATTTTCCATTGTTCAATATGGTTTAGCATATGTTTTTGTTGTTGTCGAGATTTGGTGATTCGTGCTTGTCCTGGTGTAGCATAGAATTTGGTGGGTGGTGTGTTCTTGTCATGGGGTTTTTAGATGTATTATCAACTATGATATATGGTTGTGGTTATCTTGGTTTTTGTGGTGCACTGTGGAATTTGGTGGGTCATATGTGCACATCTCAAGGTAACTTGGAATTTTATGGGTGGTTTGTGCTTGGAGTGGATTTCTTGGTTGTCTTTGTTGTATTATTTGGTTGTGTTTGTCTCGACAGTCATGGTGCACTATGGAATTTGGTTGGTGGCATGTCCTCATTATGTGGTTTCCTAGAATTTGGTGGGTGGTTTATGCTTTCCATGGGTTTCCTATATCTAGTCTCTAATATGGTGATTGGTTGTGGTTTTATTAGAGATCGTAGTGTACTATAGAATTTAGTGGGCCATGAATTGTGCTCATTGTGGCATAGCCTAAACTTTTGTGGGTGCTATATGTTTCCCATGGGTTTCATAGTTATGGTCTCGATTATGGTTTTTTGTTGTGGTTGTCTTGGTGATCATGGTGCAATGTGGAATTTGGTTGTTGTTCCATGTTTTTCATTCCTCTCTTGGGTTTGGTATCGATTATGGTGTTTTGTAGTGGTTGTCGATGTGTGGTAAAACATTTCATGGAGGAGGGTTGTTTTTCCATAGGATTGTGGGTAGTTTCATTGCTACCTCTTGCATACACTGGTAGATTGGTTGGAATTGTTGGTATTTGACACATAGAAAGGGATGTGTTTTCCTTGTGACAGTTTTCTTCAAATTGGATTTGTCCATATGTGTTTTCTTTTTGAGTTGGTCTTTAGCACATAGAAAAGTATGTGTTTTCCTTGTGAACATGTTTTTTGATTTGGATCTATCCTTGTGTGTTTTATTTTTGTATGTGATATGGATTTCATGTTGTTATGTCCCATGTTCAACCCTAGGTTTCTTTGATTCCTACAAAACTATTATTGTTTTCCTATAGTATTGGGTTTTAGGATGGCCTTGTGGGAGTTGACAATGAAACACATGGGGGTTTGTAAAAATTAGAGGCATTTTGTGTCATGTGGTTCCTCTTCCTTGAGTAGAGGATGCCTAGTTGGGTTATCCTAGTCTAGTATTTATATTTTTCTATACCATTTCTAGAAGTTATGGCATTGCTCAAGTTCAAGTGAGAATTTTTTGTTTAGGTTCATTTTAAAGACAAAAGAGGGTAGTTTTGTATATTTTTAATTTCAAAAATTTTCAATTAGTTTTGGAAGTTGTGCCTAAGATTGTATATGTTATTTACTTGCAATAAAACTTATGTAATATAGAATTTAAATTTAAAACTTGTGGAATTGAATATCGCTCTTGTATATGAAATGGTTTTTACGTGTTGATTATTGCATATGGATTAAGACCCTATGCCTATTAAATAAATCTTATTTTTTTTCATTAATATTTGTGGAATTTATGTTCGACAAAATAGGTATTTCTACAGAGATCGAACACAGTAAGAAACCACTCACACAAATAGATCAGAGATAGGTACACCAATTTTTTATGTGGTTAAAACTCTAAAAGAGAGAAATAGTGCATGGCCCTAGCCAAAATGACCACCTGAGGCAATATATTAATTCAAAAGAAAATTATTGTACATAAGAGTTTCCCACAATAAATCTTCAGTAAATGACCCTCAATACTCTTTAAATAGAGCTCATGGAGAAGTCATGTGTGGATCAATATAATTGTTAGTATTATGGAGAGTATGAACCATTGGTGTCTAGAACATGTCATGGCCATCGAATTACATAACTATAGATGAATACTAATGAATACTAAATAAACACACTTCTACCTAAAGACACATTAGACCAATTTGATCTTAACTAACTTCTAAGTGTCTAAATATTCTAGCATTCCCCCTTAAGAACAACTAACAAGTTCTATACACCCATTTATATATGACAATTTTTCTTCCTTTCGGAAGAGGTACAAGATCCCAACTATCATTTTTAATTAAGGAATGATATTCTTCATTCATTATTGTGTCCAAATATGGATGGATAAAAGCTTCTACAAAGCTTCTAAAAATGTTTATAGATCATGAATCTCTAAAACTTGAGCCAAAATAGAGGAGGCTCACTGGAACTATGAATGTGTATGACATTGATATGTAGGATCATTGGGAAGATCACCAACTACTTCATGTGTTGAAAGGACCCATATGGGAACCATAAAACATCATATGTTCCATCAACATGTCTTAAAACCCTCTAGGTCATCATAATCCATGAAACCAAATAAGTTCCCCAACCATCCAAGGCTCATAAAAATCACAAGGAGTAGTGAAGAAATTCACTAGTAGTACCTATATACAAAATAAGGGGTAATCGGTACCTTTCCAACTACCTCCCTTTAGTCTTTTTGTTATAGCCATTCCAATGAGCTTGTGAGAGTAATAGCCATACCAATGAATTCTCATTTTAAAGTATCTCTTTCAACACCAAAAAATTATGACACGACGATGGATTCCATATGCCATTCACACAATGCCTTATTCAATGATATATTTTAGCCTCTTACCATATGAATTTATCAAGAATGGAAAAATATGTGCCACTGTCTCATTATCAGCTAAAGGAAGATTGACTAAACCTTGTTTAAACCTATAAATCATTCTAATATTAAATCATTGTTCTAGCATGGTTGCATGACATTTTCTTGGGATATGGAACCCCAACACTACATAGTGGACCAATGTGCCTAATACTTTGGTTATTTATATTATCATGGTAGGATCATAGAAGGCTTCAATTTACATCCAAAATTTCAAGATTGTAGAATGGACCTGAAACATATCCTAAACTTTGCTTTAGATACTTATCACAGTTTCACAACTAATAACTCCCAACAAGAAACAGAGTTTCAAATAAACATTAATCATTCATGGAGTATACTTCATTATCATCCACAAGCAAGATTTTGAACTTATTTTTCCTGAAAGAGAATACATTTCTATATATGCTCGCCTTCACATATCTAGAATCAATACAGAGCCATTATTAGTATCGCATGTTTGCATTAGACGTGTAAAATGCTAGCAGGTAATGAGATATCCCCAAAGTGAGTAGTGATGGCCTTCAATCTACCATTCCCCCCCCCCAAATGGCAATATGTGGTGCATCTTCATCTGGTTTAATGCCTTCATCAAACCTCAAAAAAGTTGATATTGCTAACACCAATACTTGGTAATATCAATACTCATTTATCCCACCATTCCAGGCAAAATAAGTTTCTTCAGAGGCTCTCCATCCTTATTTGTATGTGACAACCCTCGCAGCCTGGCTCTCTTCTTATTTTTCTGTCGGTTTCACTATTGTTAACCATCGCCATAACTAACTTATTCTTCAACTTGGATTGAACAAAACTAATATTTGTATAGTTATACTCTTGGCTTGAAAAAAACTAATATTTGTATAGTTCTACTCTTGTATTGAACAAAACTAATATTTGTATAGTTCTACTCTTGGCTTGAACAAAACTAATATTTGTATAGTTCTACTCTTGTATTGAACAAAACTAATATTTTTATAGTTATAGTCTTGGATTTCCTTAGACATATTGCCAACTAAAGCGCCCAAGATTTGCAACACACCAACTGATGGTTGGATTTCTTACTCCATAGCATTGACCCTCATCTTCAATGGACATTTCTTATAATAATTCTAATTTGCACAAATCCAACAAACAACAACCTTAATACTATTTTTTTCTTAGATCCATATGATAAATTTATCATGTCCTTAGTGTTTTCACATTTTTAATATGTCCTTAATATGTCCAAAATCGAGAGGGATATCATATTAAATTAGGTGGTTGACCACTAATATTGGTAATTGCACCCTAGTCTAATTGTGCATCCAAAACTAAAGATATAAATTTTTTATTTAGAACTTTGAATATGATGATGGACTACTAACTAACAACACGTGCACATGCAATTGAAGGTACAACCAAATAGGTACCTGTCAGATATTTCTTTGTCGAGTGAGGAAAGCTTAGGAAAAATAGAGGCCGGAAATGCGATTGCATCTAGTAGATATGATAAGCAAAGAAGGACCAGAGGTGAAAAAGTCAGAATAAAATTTTGTAAACGCATGGAATTTTTTCTTGTCGAAGGAGGATCATGCTATTATGATGATGAGAGCATAGGATACACAGATGTTCCACTCAGGTATAATAATTTGGTGAAACAATGGGCACCTAAGGAACTACCTCCTATAGATGTTGACTTCGTTGTCAACAATAGGACATATCGCATTGCACCATCATCCCTGCATGTCTTGGGGCTATTTTCCATGGATGGAATACTTGTAAAATACAATACAGTAACTGAATTGATGGACTATGTCAGACCGTGTTACAATTATAATGATTATATGTGGTTGGTCTGGTACATGTGAAGTATGCGGAGATATGCACTCGCTGCAAATTATATACAACTAATAAACAAGGATAAAAATAAGGGAGCGACTATCTATATTGATGGAAGGCCTAAAGCTTCCGGCAATATCACAAGGTTTATAAACAACACATGACCCAGGACAATAAACAAACAACTAAATTGCATATATGAGGGACGTGAAGAGAATCGGGTAGTCCTGTGCGCAATAAAAAAGATAGCTCCCGGGGAAGATTTAGTAGTGGATTACCATTTGATTCGAATAGAAACATTGACTAATAGTGTGTAGGTTCTTATGCAACACCTCTTTAAGAAACCTCTACTTATTGCATTATATTTTTTTATTATCTTTAACATTGTTGTAAATATTATCTTTAACATTGTTTTTTTGTTATCATTAACAATTTTTTAGATATTTGGGGGTTCTAATTATATTATAATGTGGCAGGATGACCATGGGAAAGGGACATCCACAGAACATGTAAATGATTATCAATTTCCACTTTCATTTTACGTTGTTTTTTATTATTTGCTTATATAATTTTATTGAAATAACATTGTTTTTTGTTGAAATTATATGTAGTCTGCAAGCCATGTGGATCATGATTCCGCCGATGATGAGGGGTTTTATTCATGCGCTGATTTGATGCTCTTATTAAAAAAAAATATCATTAAAGCTAACAAGGAACTTGTTAGCTTGTTAGATCGTCCAGAACAAACTCTCGAGGTCAAAGCAAAGATCAAGCTCATTATGTCACAAATTAACACATATAAGGTAATAACCATAATTTAAAGTGTTTTTTTTAATTCACTCATATGTTCAATTATGATACTTTGTTCTTTAAATTTTAAAATATCTAACGAAAAAAGATTTTCTTTTTTATAAAGAAATTTTTGGAGCCTGTTCAACTCAGTGTTGGTAGTAGTGTCACTACAGAGAAGCTACAGATTCCTGATGCGAGCGGTCATACAGTTGCTAGAGCACTATTTACTTCTCCATCTTCCACAACTAATTTAGATAGGATCCATGACGCGCACTGCCAGACATCCACACCTCGATCAGAGTTTAGAGATGGTGGCAGAGATGAGGATCATAGTGATGTGGTTGAGATGGTTGCGTTTCCTGGAGCTAGACTTGTGACAAGCACGGGGACCCTTCTGTGCACATTTTTGGTCGACGATAATGGAATTACATTAAAAGTATCAAGACTCCCAGGTAGTTTTAATTCATATTTTAATCGTTTAATGTTGTCCTCATACAAAAATCATCTAGATTATTAATTTTAAATTAATGATCATATCTTTTTTAGTACTGTAGGAAACAAAATTTTTTATAGGCACCTAGAGAGAAATACCTTGTTGATTTTTGGGGAAACCTTACGCATGAGGTGGAATTGCCAGAAATCCAACCTCAAAAAGGAACTTATGGATTATCTTGAAGGGCTCTTTGGAGCAAACACGTTCAATAAAAAAGCGGTCACATCTGTAGCGGGTGAATATTTAAAATATACGTGGAATGTTTATATATGAATATTGGTAGGAAATCCTAGGTATGAGCGTCCTCCCTCAATTCCAGAGAGGGAGTGGAAGGTGATCATTGATGATGCAAAAGAGAATATTTTTAAAAAATCAGGATAACAAATAACTAGTACACCAAGGTAAATCACATTTTTTTTAATTCAATACCATCTTTATTTTTCTTTAGATCTAAATAAAAGTGTGGTTATATATAACATACTTAAAAATTTTGATGATAGGTTGCCTGACACTTCAAAGGAAACCAAAGAAAGGATTGCCAAACATGGCCAACACAAGCTAGGCCAGGGCGGCTACTCGAGGTTACAGTCAGGAATCATAAGTACCCGAACATATTAAGAATATTATTTGTATCATCTTACAAATTTAAGGTAATTGAAGCCAAAAACATTAAAAAACCATACCCTTATGCAATGCAGGGCGACGACTTCGGAACTGAAACCAAGGAGGAAGATCTCCAACTTGGTTACAAGTATAGTTATAAAGCCGTGGTTGATCATAGGAAAAGCATGGGGCAGACCCAAAGATCCAATTTGCAGGATAAGGTAAATAAAAATCAGTCCACATTAACCTTTTGTTACTTATAAAATATGTAAATGTTTGATATCGTCCATAATTTAGTGTCTTACATTGTTTTAATCAGGGGAGTGGCACTATTAATGAAACCATTAGTACTGGACAATAGAGCGTTGATAGTGCAACGCAGCCAGAAGATCATGATGCTCCCCAACAGCCCCATCCCAGTGAGGTGCAACCCCAAGATGTTCCTGTGACTGAGGCCCACGACGGTAAAATGTCTATATATTAATCATATACTTAATAATTTTGTACTTATAAATTTTGTACTTATAAATTTTGACGTTTCAATGGCAGAGAATGTCATAGATGATCCTCCTCGACCTCAAGATCAGGTGAATAGGCCGACAACCATTCCAATGGTGTCGAATAGAGGACCAGGTAAATAATTACATTGCTGAGTTGTTTTTTTAATATCAATGAACTACTTCAATGATATTTAAAAATTGGCCATATAAATTTAATTTTTTTATTTTTTTAGGTGATGGCCCCTCATAGCATCATCCACGTCGTGGGTGCGAGACTAGAAGTACTTGGCATGAAAGGACTGAAACAACATCAACTGTTGAAGAGCACCCAGTAAACGAAGACATGAAGATGGATGAATTGCTTAAGAACTGGAAAGCACAAAAGAAGACTAAAATAAATTCATGGTGTCATGTAATAATTTTATAATACAGTTAGATGTACATTATATAGATGAACATGTAATGATGAATATAATGCATTGACATTATGGGTACTTTTTCATCTGATAATATACACAAGGCTATTTCTATGGCTTGTATATATCTGTGAATGCAATTTTGTTATACACTTAATGATAATTTCAACTTCTCTTATAAGACTTGGTATATATTGATTCAATACTCCTTGATTCAAGACGTGAGAATGCAAGCAAGACCTGGTGCCTTGTGCTTGGGCTATGGAGTCTAGGAAACAAATAGAACTTGAATATGCAATATGCAACTTCCAAAATCTTGTGACATGATATATGCAACTTTGAAAGTCTTGTGACATGTGACATGTGGCAAGCATCATTTTCCAAGCAATGTGCAAACTTTAAACTTGGTGCGACATATAAAAGGAAATTTTTGGGAAGATGCAAAAATAAGTTTTAAGGATTAAACATGAGGGGTTGGAAATGGCCATGTCAATCATTTTATAATATTTTTTCAGAGCATTACCCTTCTTTTCATTGTGTCTCACATGACAAAGAGAATTACCCTTCTTTTCATTGTGTCATGGACATGGTGTTGCTACTCAACATTTCCTCAAATCCTACTTATTCATTCCACTATGATATGTACAATGATGTTGAACCTTCCACAAATCATTGTGAGCAGAAAAATAAGCCAAGAACAGGAACCCAAGGATTTCAATGTTAAGGTCTTGTGATTCCACAAGGTGGGATACAAAGAGGAATTGTTTCCATGCATAAACATGCTAAATACCTTGATTGAGAATGCAGATGTAACACATTGAGCATTGAAATCATAGAGAGATTACATAATCGAGCAATATGGCATTGATGCTCTTCAAAGGATGTATGAGTTCTCACCTCCCACAATTTCAGTAAGCCTTTGGTGGTTGCAAAATTTTATCAAAATGCATGATGTTTATAACATTGTGAATGCATGGTGGTTTTTAGTTAAGCCATTCCAAACTACCACAAGTAAGATACACTTAATAAAAAAATTGCAAATGGAACTTCAAGCCTTAGAAATTCTCTTGAACCTCTTGTATGGTAGACGAGGCACTAGATACATATGGTTAAGATGGATTTTGATTATGCATGTGGTGCTCACGTGTGGGATTATATTTTATTAGGTAGAATTCATATATAATCTTCTTGCACAATGTATTCCAAAGGCTAAAACTCCCTTAGATAGTGGTGCACTTGAGTTTTACATGGCGTCTTATATTATGTATTGTGTATTGTGATCTAAGAGTTCTCTTGTTTCAAGCCCACCTAGTAGCCTTCCTTTGCACTGGTACATGATTATTTCCAAGGCTTGTGGATAATCCATGCAAAAGTACTCCATTATATTTGACTTTGTTTTGGCTCCCTTGTATGAAAGAATCTATGGTGAGATGTTGTTATGCTTTTCACCATAGTCCATGGTTAGTATTAGTATGGCATAATCACAATACAAGTTACATATCCTTACTTAGCTTGGTTAAGGTTTAATGATTAYGAAATAAGTGTGAGTCATGTATCTTGTTATAAGCACTAGTAGCCTTATCTATCCCATCACTAATCTCTACATGTTTGATTAGTGTATTGCTTATAGTTACCTTAGAAAGTAGTTTACAAGGTGTATAACATTATGTAAGTACTTATGGTGATTTGAGTGTAATAATCACATTCCAATAAGATGACCTAGTAAATTTATACTATTATCCATAACTAGTAGTGATACTATTGTAGTATAAAAACATTGTATTTAGCTGAGAAATGACATGGTAAAGTAAGATGGTATATACAATAAGTTGATTCTCATTATGTAGATTACATTGCACTGATTTCACGCATTGACAAAATATTATATCGTGCTTATTGGTTTAGCTATTACTTATGGAAACTAGCATAGGTTAATCACACATACTACTTACTATTCATAGGGATTAGCATATCTATGTTGAAAGTTGTTCATCTTTATCCTATTTCTTTGATTTGAATTGTATTGAACTCTCTACTCTCATTGAATCCTGAGATCAATACTCATGATATATTTGATACAAGATTGTTATCGGTATGTAGTGTACGTACTACTAAATCTCTACACTACATGTTATCTGATCCTTACTCATCAATTACATATCATATATTATGCCATTAATAATCTTGAAAATGTGATTTCTCTTATTCATACCCCATTGATAAGTATCATGTCATACGATTGCCTTTACTTCCATAGGTCGTCTTGCAATATATAACCATAACTAACTCAATTTGGGTATATACTAGATACAACAACTAACTTAGTAGTATGGTCATTACTTTGTCAACTAGTCATGGAGTATACCATGTATCTTCCATAATCAATACACCCATATCGAGAGTGCATACCCAAAATTGTACTTGTGTAAATACCCCATATCTAGAGTGCATATCTATACAAGGTTTTGCAGACATATTTCAGGTATACAATGGGGAATGCTGGAAAATCTTGTTAATATTTTTTGAGAATATTTTATAAATAGGCACTACAATAATTTAGTTTATTTTTGCAAAGAGGAAGTATTTTTTCAAATTGTTCTATTTTATTTTTGTTTTAGCCTTTCTTCTTGGCCTTAGAATGTGGTGTTCAATTGCTATACTGGTATTTCCTCTGTCAATGGTTTCATTCCATTATTTTATATTTTTTAGGGTTGCATACTTTGTACAATTGACCAGAGATGCGGTGTGCATGTGCACACCTCTTCCATGCATTTTCCAGATTCAGTTCTCATGAACTTCTAGTGGTTGTTATGACATATTCTAACTAGAATCTCTATCATTATTTGAAATGAACATTTTTCAACTGGTACAACTAGCTATAAAAATTACTCACTATAATGAACTCAACTATCCACTTATTTTTAATCATCTATATGGTCCCTGGCATTATTATTTTCCATACTTAGAACATATAGACAATAGCATTCTACTAGTATGGAAATACAATAATAATGATCGATAAATGGTATTAATATCACAAGAGGCTTACTGACAAAAGTTGTTGCTTCTGCACAAGGAGAACTCATACATTTATTAGATATTTGTATTCTTATTAGTTACAACAATTGAAATTTCTAAAAACATTTTCCTTACATAAAATATCTTAGAGCTTGTTAATAATCCTAAAGTATAAAACTATAGACAATGGTGTATGCTAGATGGATTAAGAGGATTTCTTTCATATGACATTAGGACATATGTGTGAAGTGAATATTGTAAAAAACTTATCTACATGTGTCATGTATATTCATGTACATGTTAATTATTTGTTATTAAAGATACTTGCACATGAATTCTGCAGGTGTTGCGGGTGGTACGACTTCCAAAAAGACTATTGTTTGTAACATGATCATTCAAAAACTTCATGATCATCATGTCATTATTGTTCATCAAGTAAGTCTCATATTTCTTTCAAGTTTTTGACCAAAATCTGTTTTTTCTATTTATGGAAATGTGGGAGATATATTTAGTGCCTAGTTTCTTTACTGCTTGTTATTTGATATAAGATATGCTTGCTGACCTCTTGACAACTTATGATGATTTGACATAAATATGCTTTCTTTTTTTGTCCATATAGTCAATACAGTTGTTTCCATATGTGGTTTGGTGTTGATGCTTCCATTTCTATGATGACAAAGTACCTGAGAAAGGTAGATGACAATACTTATCATTCATCAATTTGTTAAAAGATATTCATGTCAGATGTTTAAGATATAGTACCTTATAGAAACAATGAATGTTCAGACCCCATGGTGACAACAATTAGGAGACTTTGAAATGATATCCTATACCTTCATGGTATTTTTAAGAGAGATGGGTGAAGCATGATAACTTCAATGGGGGGAAAAGGAATGACAATCATTTTTTCAAGATATTAATTTTATTCATATGTAGGATACCCACAGGTGATTGATGGGCTAAGACATGGAGACCTTTAAGGCTCATTGACCAAATATGTAAACTTGTTTTACATATGTCTCATAATGGATATTATTACACATTTATTTTTTTTGGAAGTGGTTCGAGAAGCACACCTTGAGGTTGAGGGTTGCATTGCATAACACAAAATTCCTTTGACTTAGGTGCTAGGTTTGGGGGGTAGCTTTTTTGCCAAAAAATTTCAAGTCTTCAACTCATATTCATATCTTTGGGACTCATACCATTTGAGTGTGGAAAACCACAACAAGAATGGAAACATGGTGGATGGATTACTACTCCATCAACCTTACCAATGAACCAAGGCCCCCTTAGTGAATCCATTGTTATTTTTATGCAAACATTATGTGTTTCCTGCTGATGCTTGAATGTCATTTGTGGATGTTTCTTTGTAATACCTGTTTCACACACACATAAATTAAAATAATAAATGTATTTTAAGTAACAAACCTTGGAAGAGTGATTAACCAAGTTTAGAGTTCATGCTGATTAATTTTGGAACCAAAGCATTGGTTTCCAAACCTACAACATTGGAAAGTTGTGAGAAACATATTGATGGTTTGGAAATACAACAATTATCTACTATTGGAGAAGAACCCTTGGAGGTTGAATTACTAGGTTATCGAATATCGAGGAGAATTATGATGTAATTCCCATGTGAAACAAGGAGGAAATCATTTCCAAAAAGAATTCAATATATTGAATGATAGGTTCATCAACTATAGAGTAATTTCATAGGCTCACAATGTTTTGTTTGAAAGAAAAAAATATTTTAGTTAATTCAATGATGTCTAAGATAAGCATGGTCCATCCTTGTGAGAGAGAATATAATCTCTATCCCAAGTGTATGGGTAAATCCCCTGAGCATCAATTCTATTAGAAACAACACTTCAATTGGCCAACAATTGATATTGGGTAGCCAATCCTTTCAAAATAAATGCCAAGGTGGAAACCATATTTAATAGAAGACTTGATGCAAATAAATTGAACAATTGGCTTAGATATTTGATTTCCTTCTTTGATATGCAAGGGTACATACACTTTCACAACAACACTTGATGTCGACAACCTTGAGTTTCTGCAAGCACAAACATGTGTAAGATCACTAATGAAGATGACTTTGGTAATAGAAAGGGCAGAAAGGGACAATGAATACTTCCATTTTTCTTTTCCGCCATGTGAATTTTGTAATTTAGGCCCTAGTTTCCATTTCTTACTTCTAGGGCATGAATTTTCCATTGAGAACAAGTTTCCATTATGTATTTATACACATGATGCCACATTTTCTAATTAAATGTACATTTCACATCTATCCTATTGTCGTGGCCTATTGGACCACCGACTCTGCAACTAGAAAGAAAAAAAACCGGAACCTGGGGGGTTCAGTCCATTGTTGGGGTTGGTTTTCCATGAATAGTGTATGCTTGGGTGAATCGTTGGATGCACATCGGACATCTAGCATTCCATGGAGCATCTGAGAGCACCTTGAACAAGATGTTCATTCTTTGGTTGATGACATTCTGAGAGTGTACATGGTCTTCTTGCTTTTTCCTGATCTCAAAGAGTATTTGGAGGTGCTCCTCTACAAGATGGTTGGAAAAGTGGTGAGGATGATCCTCCTCCTCCTTGCCAATCACTTTTTCTGCCTCTACATTGAAATCCCTGCTTGTACCTGTAAGGTTGTCCATCTTCCAACTTGGAGGAATTTTCTCCTCCACCTTGCAGCTCCCATCTCCATGGTACTTGTCGCCTAGCTTGATCTGAGGCAAGTTAGATTATGAAGAAAGAGGTCTTAGTATGGCATAGTCACAATACAAGTTACATATCCTTACTTAGCTTGGTTAAGGTTTAATGATTACGAAATAAGTGTGAGTCATATATCGTTTTATAAGCACTAGTAGCCTTATCTATCCCATCACTAAGCTCTAAATGTTTGATTAGTGTATTGCTTATAGTTACCTTAGAAAGTAGTTTATAAGGTGTATAACATTATGTAATTACTTATGGTGATTTGAGTGTAATAATCACATTCCAATAAGATGAACTAGTAAATTTATACTATTATCCATAACTAGTAGTGATACTATTGTAGTATAAAAACATTGTATCGAGATGAGCAATGACATGGTAAAGTAAGATGGTATATACAATAATTTTATTCTCATTATGTAGATTACATTGCACTGATTTCACACATTAACAAAATATTATATCGTGCTTATTGGTTTAGCTATTACTTATGGAAACTAACATAATTTAATCACACATACTACTTACTATTCATAGGGATTAGCTTATCTATGTTGAAAGTTGTTCATCTTTATCCTATTTCTTTTATTTGACTTGTATTGAACTCTCTACTCTCATTGAATCCTGAGCTTAATACTCATGATATATTTGATACAAGATTTGTATAGGTATGTAGTGTACGTACTATTAAATATATACAGTACATGTTCTCTGATCCTTTCTCATCAATTACATATCATATCTTATTCCATTACTTATCTTGAATATGTGATTTCTCTTATTCATACCCCATTGATGAGTATCACGTCATACGATTTCCTTTACTTCCATAGGTCGTCTTGCAATCTATAACCATAAATGACTCAATTTGGGTATATACTAGAGAAAACAACTAACTTAGTAGTATGGTCATTACTTTATCAACTAGTCATGGAGTATACCATGTATCTTCCATAATCAATACACCCATATCGAGAGTGCATACCCAAATTTGCACTGGTGTAAATACCCCATATCTAGAGTGCATATCTATACAAGTTTTTGCAGACATATTTCAAGTATACAATGGGGAATGCTGGAAAATCTTGTTAATATTTTTTGAGAATATTTTTTAAACAGGCACTACAATAATTTAGTTTATTTTTGCAAAGAGGAAGTATTTTTTGCTAGTAGGTTTTGGTGTTTTCTAGTATATTGATGATGTCTTAGTGGTGCTTTTATCATTGTCATTAGAAACATTAAATGAAAATGAAAATTGAACTTGTCTAAGGTACCATAACCACCTAAGAGTTCCAAACATTCAAAATATTGTATTTAATTTAAGAGGGGCATTGTCATGATGATCATCTTAACTATCATCGTCATTATATGACTATAACCTAGTTCATGTATAAATGAAGTCATTTAATATTAGTAACCCCACCCTAAAATGTTTCTAATGTCAATGATAAAAGCACCACTAAGACATCATCAATATACTAGAAAACACCAAAACCTACTTGGCATAAACCCCAATAAACCTTTAATTTTAAAGATTCCCACAAGATTGCTCAAAAATAAAATTTTATTTATTTTTCCCATAAATAATTTTTTAATTTTTTTTTTTTAAATAAATAGTTGTCGTCACAATTGCGATGAAAACAAAATTTTTGCGACGAAATTGCTATATAAACCAAGAAAATTGTCCGTCGCTATATACCATTAGGGCGTCGTAATTGCGACGAAAATAAAAATCATGCCACAAATTTTCTATATCAACCACGAAAAGTTGTCGTCTCAATTGCGACGCACTCTAAAATTGCTACGACGAATTTACTGTATAAACCAAGGAAAGTTGTCGTCGCAATTGATATGCACTTTAGGAATGTTGTGACAAATTTTCTATATAAACCATGAAATTTGTCTGTCGCTATATACCTTGTGGGCTTCGCAATTGCGACGACAATAAAAACCATGCGACGAATTTTCTATATAAACAATGAAAAGTTGTTGTCGCAATTGTGACCCACAATAGAAAAGTTGTGACGAAGATGTTATATAAACCATAAAAATTTGTCGTCGCAATACACCATGTGGTCGTTGCCATAGCGACGAATAATTGGTTTTACTTAGTTTTCCTATATTTCCGTATTGGCGACCATATTTTTTTTTTGTTGCATTTGTCACTAGTTCCCTACGGTCATCGCTCTTGCCACGTTAATTCAAGTTCGTCGAAATTTCCACGTCACATGAAACGACGTTTGAGAGACTCAAGATTCATCGCAATATCCACGACATAGCATTGAAATAGCCGTCGCAAAATGACACAAATGTTCTAGTGACGTAGGCAATCTTGCCGAACTCTGTCAACAACCTTGTTGTTATGGTTTGTTGTTATTTATGATTATATTATGATATTCATTTATTTATGATGGCCTCTATAATCTCTCATTAATTTCTTCTTTTTTCCTTAATTCCTAAATGGTAATTGAACACATGCTTAAAACTTAACCAAGTATTTAAAGATCAATTTTGGATCACTAGAAGAACATTTGGAGAAATGCATAACACTATTGAGGATGACACCACCAGAGGAATGGCCCCATCACTTCATCCACACACTGGAAGGAATTCCATAGAACTACTATGTAGATCAGGAACTGCACAAAGGCACTATGGAATGGACAACATTACAGTAGAATTTTACAGTAACCTTCTCATTTGAACATGAGAACCACAAAATGGATTCAAAACTGAAGCAGATAAGAGGTGTGATATTTATTGATGAACCAGAGGTTGAACTCATGACAGAATACCAACAACGGAATAGAGAGACGGTCAAGGAACCAATGCCGTGTTATCATGTGGAGGAAGGAGCACCAGATGAAGTTGACCCGTGCAACATTAATATTATAGAAGTTGAAGGTGAAAGAGAGGTGGAAGGTCCATCTTTGGAATTAGAAGTATTTGTTGTGCCAATCAAAGTGAAGAAAGTCAACATTGGCACAACTGAGAATCCCAAAATGGCCATCATTGGAGACTATTAGGATGAACAAATAGTAGAAAGGATAACAGAGTTACTGCACGAGTACAGTGACTTGTTCCCAACAACCTTTACAAAGATGAAAGGCATAGTAGGAGAGCTGGGAGAGATGAAAATACCTCTCAAACTTGATGCTAGATCTATCATACATAGACCTTATATACTAAATCCAATATATAAGAAGAAAGTAAAAGTAGAAATTGACAGAATGTTGGAATCTGGTATCATAGAACCAGTGGAGGAATATGAATGGATAAGCCCTATGGTAGTGCAAGAAAAGAAACAAAGGGGGATAAGGATTTGTGTAGATTTGAGAAAGTTGAATGATGCTTGCCTACATGATCCTTTTCCTACCCCTTTCACAGATGAGGTTGTAGAGAATGTGGGAGGCTAGGAAGCATACTCATTTACAGATGGATTCTCATGTTACCATCAGATCAAGATAGCCCTAGAAGATAGGTATAAGACTAATTTTTCCATAGAATGGGGATCCTACTAGTACACAGTCATGCATTTTGGGCTAAATAATGCACCAAATATATTTTCAAGAGTAGCAATAGCTACTTTTAAGAAGTTCATACACCAGTTTGTAGAAGTGTATTTGGATGATTGGATGGTATATAGTCTGTTAAAATACCATGTAGAAGTGTCAAGGCTAATGTTAGAAAGATGCAAGCAATGTCAGATATCATTGAATATTAAAAAGTGTATTTTTGGGACACCATTTGGAATATTATTGGGCCATATAGTGTGCAAACAAGGCTTTCTAGTAGATCCTACAAAGATTGCAGTTATTGTCAATTTACCACCACCAACATCAGTGTGCCAATTGAGTGAAACACTGGGACATACAAGATATTATAGTAAATTTATCAAGGGGTATGTGCAAATCACTGCGCCAATGGAAAAACTATTAAATAAGGATATCATATTTTAATGTAATGAGGATTGTCAACGAGGGTTAGAAACCTTAAAGAAAAATATGGTCACATCACCTGTCCTAGTATTCCTAGACTGGGAAAATACATTTCATGTGCATGTAGATGCATCAACTATAGCACTTGGAGCAATTCTATTGTAACTAGGAGAAGGGGACTTTGACCATCCTATAACATTTGCAAGAAAAAATGTTAGAATCAAAGCATAACAAAAATACTATAGAAAGAGAAGGACTAGCTATGGTCTATTCACTCCAGAAGTTTATACATTACTTACTGGGCAAACACTTTAAGATATTCATAGATCATTCATCCCTCAAGTACCTAGTCAAAAAGCCAATGTTGGGGGGGAGGATCTGTAGATGGCTATTATTATCTCAGGAATTTGATTTTGAAGTAATAGTCAAACCAGGGAAGTTGAATGCATGACCATATCACCTCTCAAGGGTCACTAATGGAAAGGAACCCACCAACTTGGAAGACAACTTCCTTGATGTGTAGTTGTTTTCAGTACAAATAGTTGATGAATGTTTTGTTGATATCGTTGAATATTTGAGAACAAGGATTGTGCCACAAGAATTTAGCACTGCGCAGAAGAAGAATATGGTATTCAGAGCTGCAGACTATCAACTGATTGTAGGACACTTATATAAAATGGACGCAGACAACATTTTGAGAAGATGTGTACTAGAACATGAAAGGCATATAATTTTGGTAGAATCTCATGAGGGAATGGTTGGAGGACATTATGAAGGAAAAGATACCATGTAGAAGGTATTGCACATAGGACCATGGTGGCCAATAATTCAAATATATTCCAAGGAATATTTCCAATAATGTGATGCATGTCAGAGGGTTGGTATACCTAACAGAAGGGATGAGATGCCCCTGAGACCACAAGTAACCTTGCAAGTATTTGAAAAATGGGAAATAGACTTTGTTGGGCCAATCCATCCACCAACAAAAAGGTAAGGAGTGATATATATCATTACTGTGACATAATACTTAACAAGATGAGTAGAATAAGCACTAGTCAAAGATTGTAGCGTAGATACAACAACACGTTTCCCATTTGAGAAAGTGATTACTAGATTTGGTTGCCCAAGGATTTTGATGAGTGACCAAGGTACTCACTTCATAAACAACACTATGAGGGCTATGACTGAGGATTTTGAATTCTATCACCATAATATTACACCTTACCATCCTTAAGAAAATGGAACAGTAGAAGCCTTCAATAAGATCTTGGAGAATGCTCTGATGAAGATCTGTAATGTCAACATGGATGATTGGGATTTGAAAATACTAGCAGTACTATGGGAATATAGGACTACATGCAAGAAGTTGACAGGACATACACCATTCAGGTTGGTGTATGGGCAGGAAGAGTAGTACAATTAGAATTTTTGGTACCTAGTCTGCGCATAGCAACAATTACCAACATGACAGAAAGAGACACAGTAAAGGAAAGGATAAATAAACTAATGGAGATGGAAGAGGATAGGCTTTCTGGAAAAATTTCATTAAGAGTACATAAATCAAGAGATAAAGATTGGAATGATAGAAATACCAAGAGGAAGAGTTTCAAGGAAGGAGACCTAGTTTTACTCTATGATAGTAAAATTTTTCAACATCCGAGTAAGTTTAGAATGCATTGGCTAGGGCCATATGAAGTAAAGACTGTCACAGATGGGGGATTTGTGTAGCTAAAGGATATAGAAGGAATAGAGTTGAAGGGAATGATCAACGAGAGTCGACTGAAACTGTACAGGGTCAATCGACCTCCTAACAATTAAAAGTTATAGCGTAGTAAGAAATCATGTACATAGTGTAAGATAGTAGAAGATAGGATAGAAAAATGACAAAAAGAAATAAAAAGTAGAAAAAGAAGGAAAAAGAAATAAAAAATTAGAAAAGAGAGAACATACAAAAATAATGGGGAAATGTTGTGTGCAGTAACTGCCACGACAAACATCAGAAGACCGCATGCAGTAAAACGTGAACTTGGCACAAATGCATGCAAAAAATAAAAGTGAACATAACCCAGTCTATAAAAGGAAGACAAGCATATATTTATTCAACACATATAAAATTTCGAGCTGAGAGTGAGAAAGAGAACCCGTGCCCTAGTTTTCAATCGTCGAAGTAGCAAGTTGAGATTGTGATAGCTGCAAAGAATGAATCCACTAAAGTTTGGGTTGCCAAGATAGTTTGTCAGGGTCACCTGACAAGGCCAAAGGTGCAAAGAGAGGATGCAACAACCAGAGAATATAGTCCAACTAGAGGACGTAATCACCTCAGAACCATAATCGATTAGCCTGACACAAGTTGAGGAAGAGCTCCTTACAACACAACAAGGAGAGATAGTTTATATCCCCGAGGGCAGAAAGGAGGGTTCAAACCCTAACCCCAAGATTCCTGTGAGACCGAATGACACAATGGGACCGTGACATTCCCAGAAACAATACAAAGTATTGGTCAAGGACATTACTGACCGAGCAGAGTTAGCTGGGGAATAAGAGGGCATATAAGAAACAAAGGTAGGCACATCTGATGTAGGGAATAAAAGAAAGAACCCTAACAGTATGGAAATTACCCTTCCATTTCTTCCAGATGCAGTCCCCACTGTCGATGACATGTTGGGAAAGGTACCAAGGTTGAGGTACATGGACCATGACGTGCGCGACATGGCCAAATTTCTAGAATTGGCCGAGGAAAATTATCTAATCAACATAGGGGAGATTGGACCCCTAGGAAGACTAGTGCTAAAGCTCACACATTGGATTACAGGGATATATAAATCAGGTATAATGAACCTCTTGGACATACCTCATTTTGGGCACAGTAAGAATGTCAGTATGTGTGTCAAGTAGTTGGTCACCTAGGTCCATGGAGGCATCCTTTGGATGGATAGACTAGTACAAATCGACATGGAATTAATTTCCAAAATAACAGAATTACCTACAGTCATCATGCAACCGAAAGACTTCTTGGAAAACAAAGTGTCTGAGAAAGAACTGGAAAAAAAAGTGAAGGTACAGTTTGACATTACTAGGGGGAATAGAGGCCTCACCATAAAAGAGATCAATGATGATGCCACTGTAGATTTTAACCTTGTAAAATATTTACTGCAAACATATTTTCAGTAAAAGAACATAAAAGAGACAATGGAAAATACAAACATTACAAAGAGATTTTTCCCCTGGAAACCCAAACCAGGAAAACCAACATATTCTATATTCATTCATAGTGATACATTGTTTACAATACAATATACATATAGGAGCCGGCGACATCTAAAACCCTAACCCAATGACTTGGATTAGTCAACAACCTTAATTCTTTAACTGGAAATAAAAAACCATGTGACGAAAAACCTCCCAACAATGGATACAAAAATCAAGGAAACATGAAAAACGAGGAAAAAATGTGACATGTTTCCCAAGGAAAAAAAAATTCTCAGGGGCGCTTCCCCTACACCCCCCAAGGGGACCCCTAGCACCCCCCCACTCAAACCCCCCTACATGCCCGACACAACACAGAAACTACTACTTGTGCAAAGAATATAACACATAGCCAACATTCTCCCACTTGTTGTTTTCTTTGCATATAGGGGGTTACAGGGTTACATTGTCAACAATCTAGGGAAACAATGCCCATGGATCCTCTACACCAAGAGAACTTATCAGTCCTCACAGGTTTTTTTAATGAATCTACAACATTCTTCAAAGTTTCCACCTTCATCAACAATACTTTCTTTTGTTCAACCATGTCTCTCACAAAATGATATTGAATATCAATATGCCTTGTCTTTGAATGATAAGACGGGTTCTTCACCAGAAAAATTGCACTCTGATTGTCACAATCTATCCTTACTACTTGTTGTACCAACCCAATACCTAAACACAATATTTGTAACCACACTTATTCCTTACTTGCATGAGTGACTCCCATGTATTCAACTTCTGTAGTTGAAAGTGCCACTACAACTTGTCTTTTTCTCATCCAACTTATTGTTCCTCGAAACAGGTTAAACACATACCCACTTGTATATCTCCTACGATCCATATCTATAGCCCAGTCTGCATCCACAAATCCATGTGTATCCACCACTCTATCCAATCCCAATCTTCCTTGGTAGCACAATCCATAGCTAGCAGTGCCACACAAATACCTGAAAACTCTTTTCACTATTGTCCAATGCTCCTTCCCTGGTTTTGACATATACCTGCTCAAAACTCCCACTGCATGTGCAATTTCTGGTCTAGTATAGACCATTTCATAAATCAAACTTCCAACTACACTCGCATATGGAACGTAAGACATGTCCTCCTCCTCTTCATGTGTCTTGGGACCCGCAGATAACTTTACACCAACATAAATAGGGACCTTGACCGGTTTACATTCCTGCATATTAAACCTTTGCAATATTGTCTCGACATATTTTCTCTGATTTAACTAGAGTTTCCTCTTTTTCCTATCTCTTTTAATTTCCATGCCCAAAATGAAATCTGAAGCATCGAGATCCTTCATGTCAAATTTAGAGGAAAACTGAGTTTTCACATATTGGATAATCTCCTTGTTGTTTCCTATCAACAACATGCCATCCACATACAAGACCAAATAAATCAAATGATCACCAATTAATTTAAAATACACACAGTGATCCTCTTTGCTTTTTGTGAAACCAAATGCCAGCATATAAATATCAAATTTTTGATACCACATCCTTGGCGATTGTTTTAAACCATACAAAGACTTTTTCATCTTGCATACCAACTCCTTATTTCCCTTCACAACATATCCTTTCAGTTTCTTTATATATATTTCTTCTTCCAGATCCCCATGTAGGAATGTTGTCTTCACATCCATTTGTTCTACTTCAAAATAAAATGTAACAACAACAAATAACATAAATCTTATAAAGGTTAACTTGGCAATAAGAGAAAAAATATCACCAAAATCAATTCCCTCAACCCGGGAATAACCCTTTGCTACTAATCGAGCTTTGTATTTATCCACTTTTCTTTCTGCATTCAGCGTCTTTTTAAATACCCATTTGCTGCCAATGGTATTTCTTCAAGTTGACAACTTCACTAGATCCCAAGCCTCATTCTTATCCAAGGCTTCCATTTCTTCGTCCATGGCCTTTTCCATATTTTTTCATCCTCTAAATCCACTGCCTCCCTAACAGTTCTAGGATCATCATCAGTAATATACAAAGAAAAATTTAAACGGAAATAATATGGAGTATACCTTTCCGGTAGCCTTCTTTCTCGAACCGATCTCCTCAATACTGGAGTATGAGGATCTTCTTCTTCTAATTCTTGTTCTTTTGTAGAGTCTGACTCATCATCCTTTAAATCAAACTCTATTTTCTCTAGTTCTTCCTTACTTGGTAGGACTTCATGTTTAACAACATCCTTCATTTCTCTAAATACCACATCTCGACTATACACTACCTTCTTAGTTTCTAGGCTCCAAAGATTATAACCTTTGAGACCATCTTTATATCCAATAAAGATACACTTTTTAGCCTTCTTATCTAGCTTAATCATGTTTTCCTTTGGAACATGATCATATGCATCACAACCAAATACCTTGATATGTGTGAGTGAAAGTTTCTTACCAGTCCATACCTCTTGTGGAGTCGTGTGATATAGAGTTGATGAGGGTGATATGTTGACTAGGTAACATGCTATACCCACTACCTCTACCCATAATTCTTTTCCTAACCTGGCACCACTGAGAATGCACCTTTCTTTTTCCATCAACATCCCGTTCATACTTTCTACAACTCCATTATGTTGAGGTGTATATGGATTAGTCTTATACCTTTCTATACCACACTTCTTACAAAATTCTTCAAATTCATTCTCGCAAAACTCTTTGCCATTATCTGTCCTTGACACCTTAATTCGTTTCTCTGTTTGATTCTCAACAAGAGCCTTAAACTCTTTAAACCTTTCAAAGACTTCATATTTCTTCCTGAGGAAATATATCCAAGTATTCCTCAAGAATTCATCTATAAATGAGACATAGTACACAGATTTTCCCAATGATGGGACCGATACAAGTCCAAAAACATCACTGTGAACTAGTTGTAAAATTCCTTCTTCCCTCATTGCAACATAAGGGAATCTTACCTGATTATGCTTCCCATATACACAATGTTCACAGAAATCAAAATCCAGAGAGAATTTAGGCATACCTTTAACCATACATTTACCGTGTAGTAGTCGAAGACCCTTCTCTCCGATATGCTCATGTCTTTGATGCCACAACATAACTTTTCTCCGGAGACTGTAGTATTTCTTTCTTCTTCAAATCCAATATCAGGAACAATGGAACTATTACACCCATCACTAATAGTGCTTCCTTGCAACTTATATAGATTTCCAAACTGAACTCCCTTCAACAACACCATTGCTCCTTGAACCATCCTGCAGGTTTCCTTTTCAAATATTGTTTTTACCCCCACATCATCCATTTTTCTTACAAAAATTAAATTTATGGCCAATATTGGGATGTGAAGAACACCAGGAAGTGTTCTAATCCTTTCATCTATGAGCCTCAACTTGAATTTTCCTTGTCCTATGATTTTGGTTGTCGAATCATCACCTAGGAAAACATTACCTCCATCATACCTTTAATATTCACAAAACCACACCCTGTAGGGAGTCATATGAAAGGATGCACCTGAGTCAACCAAACATGCCTCATGATCTGCATGTGTGCTTGAAGAATCCAAGTACACATCCTCTCCTTCTTCCTTGGAGGCCTTTTCTTCTGTAGAAGGATATTCTTCAGATACCTTCTTTTTCTCAACTTTGGATCTACACTACTTCTTGTCATACCCTTCTTTTCCACATCTCCAGCATACCTTTACAAAATTTATGAGAGATTTAGATCTACCCTTAGAATTAGATATCCCACTTGAGAACTTAGATCTATTTCTTTCCTGGGAATGTCCTCTTGCAAATAATGTGTCTATGTTCTATCCTTCCATATTCTTCTGTCTCGTCTCCTCTGACAGCAAGGATGAGACCACTTCATCAAACTTCAAGGAAGTTGTATTACTACCTATGGCCACAAGCAGACTATCCCATGAGTTTGGTAAAGAACATAGTAAGTTGATGCACTTATCTTCATCTGAAATTTTAATCTCAACAGATACTAATTGACTTACCACAATATTGAAGGTGTTCAAATGCTCTGCCACCGAGTCTCCATCTCTCATCCTCATATCATACATATTCTTTCTCAGAAATAGTTTATTTACTAGGGACTTAGATTGATACAACTTCCTCAACTTATCCCATAAATTCTTGGATGTAGCTTCCTCTGACACATTCAATAATACTGAATCTGAGAGACACACTCAGATTGTGCTCTTTGCCTTCTGATCCATTTTTTTCCATTCAATTGTTGAATTTTCTGCAGGTGCAGTACCTGGATCTACCACGATCCACTAATCTTTGTCCACCAATAGATCTTCCATCTTGAGCTTCCACAACTCAAAAATTTTCCCATTAAACTTTTTGATCTCCATCTTTGAATTGCTTGCCATTTATTTTCACCTGAAAAAATCAATACCATGGATCTCCCACTGCAACAAGGATTATCATAGTCCCAAGACAAACCCTTGACCACAAAGGCGTCCCCCTGAATCCAACAAATATCTGATACCAAATGTAGATTTTAACCTTGTACAATATTTACTGCAAACATATTTTCAGTAAAATAACATAAAAGATACAATGGAAAATGCAAACATTACATAGAGATTTTTCCCCTGGAAACGCAAATCGGGAGAACAAACATATTCTATATTCATTCATAGTGATACATTGTTTACAATAAAATATACATATAGGAGCCAGTGACATCCAAAACTCTGACCCAATGACTTGGATTATTCAAGAACCCTAATTCCTGAACCAGAAATAGAAAACCATCGGAAAAAACCATGTGCCGAAAAACCGCCCAACAATGGATATGAAAATCGAGGAAACATAAAAAATGAGGAAAAAATGCGACATGTTCCTGAGGAAAAAAACAATTCTCGGGGGCACTGACCCTGCACCCACCAAAGGGGGGCCTAGAAACCCCCCCCCCGGCAAATTCCCATGTGCTCTTGATGCAACACAGACACTACTACTTGTGCAAAGAATATAACATATACCCAACAACCACAAGATTCACTAGTAAGCTAATGGCGTGCAAACTGCTACAAAAATGTTGCAAAGAAGAAGTGCCAACAGGAGTGATCGCAGTAGCAACGTAGTTCGTGAAGGGGATGGTAATCAGTTGGGCAGCATACCTGTTGAACCAATTCCTACTTGACTACCACGATGCATAGGACAATGGAACCAAGTTCCATTACTCTTAGTTGATAATACTGATAGATCTGGTAGGGTGATGGGAGCCTGAGTTCTCAACATTCTTGGATAGAGTAGGGAAATGTTATGCATCCATGTACAAATATCTCTGGTAGGAGAAAGATAACAAGACACAGTAGGAAAACAACATTGTGTTTGTCACGCTGCTAGAAGAAATCCAGCAGCGCACAACAAACGTATGGCTCATACTGATGGAGTTCATGTAAGATATAGAAGGGATAGATAAATTCAAGGCATCCCGACATCACCTATGGATCCAAGGTGCAAAGGATCCTAAGAAGGAATGGTTGAATATGAAATATTGCATCACTAGGGAAGAGGTCAAGTGGATTATCAAGGATTGGCATATTCAGTGGTAGCTGCCAATAGAAAAATCATCCACGAGGACATGCACGATGGATTCCGCCAAGCCCAAAGAGATGAACAAAGCAGGCTCGTCATCCCAAACATGTAGTACGAATGACAACACCAAGACAACCACAATGCGAACCCTAGGAAGTGGGAGCATCACAATACCAAAAATACCACGAATGATGCCAACAATAGCAAGATAGGAAGACGACCACAGATGAGGAAAAAGGAAATGGTACAGGCTCAAGATGAAAGAGGCCAAGAAACAACGAAAGAGGTGCAACCCTCACAAATGGAAAGAGATCCCACGCAGGGAAAAGACACAAGCAAGAAGAAGAAGTATGAGACAGAGGAACCCAACATCACCTTCACATGGGATGATGCAAATATCATCATGGATAAGGTCCAAGACAGGAGTGAGGAAGTGGTTAGGACTGTAGTGGCGTAGAGGGAAGATATTATGGCTAAGCTCCTAGAGGTACATGACAAAATTCAAAAACTCTGGAGCTGAGTAGAATCACGGTCCACTATGCAGCCACATGAGAAGACATAGAGTCCATCTATGTAGAAAGAGGGTGAAGAAACTGTGCATTTTATTATCCATGGGAGGGAAACATTCACCATAATGCATCAAACGATCAAATTCGATCAGAAGATAGCGTAGGAACCCCCGCAGGAGGTAGAAAAACTTGAGATGGTGATGGCGCACATTCCAACAAAGGCTTTATAAAGACTAAAAGTCAACGTCATGGAGGAAGTATAGTCTAGGGCCCGTGAATATGCCACAAACCTAGAGGTGGGAAGAGGAGTCACAAAGATTCTCCGGATCACATGTGACCAGTTGACTACAGAAAAGGAAGAAGAGAAAGAGTGTGCAGATAGGTTAGAGCAGGGATTGACAACGACATACAACTGAATCTCCAACAACGCGGAGGCAGCAGAAAGAAGTGCAGAGGAGAATATCAACCTCATTGCACAAACAATTGACCAATATAGGAAAGAGATCGAGAAGATCAAGCCCACGACCCCTCCTGAGGTCCGAGAGAAGAGGAAAGAAGAAGCTGCACTCCAACTGGAAGAAATAGAGAAACAAGTCAACACAGTAGCATGATTGTTTGACAGAGCAGGGAAAATTTGGAAAGTGTTGGAGGAAGACAAGAAGGTCTAGTAGTGGGGCCAGGAGGAAGAAGGGATAAGCGCAACGATACAATACTTCAAGAGGAGGAAAAAGACAAAGAGCATGGTAGAGCGTCTAAAAGGAACAAAAGATATGAAGAAGATGCAGGAAAAGCTAAAATAAATGAATATGCAGAGGCACTAAAGATAGGCGTAGATGGAACCCCTTCAAGAGAAATCAACACAGATGATCGCACAGTTGCAAGAGGAGAAAAAGAACATGGCGCAAGTATAGATAGAGTGCGCAACTATGATCCGGGAGGAGATCATAGCACAAGCATTAGAAGCACTCACAGAGAAGGTCACGCAGGTCCAGGCAAGAGGAAGGGAACTTGCAAACATGTTCCATAGCCTAGCAGAGGCTGTCGAAGGAGTGTGCACTGCCTAGGTGGGTCGGGACAAGCCAAATTTCAGTTTTGGGGGCCTATTGGGTACATGCCAATTTTGTGGAAAATCCCATTTTTGGAAAGTAAAGCTTAACTGGGAAAGAGACAACTGGAAGGAAAAGCAACATGTGTGAGGAAAATCTGCATGCAAAGGAGGAAAGCATGCAAGGCACACATGATGGAAAACCTAACCACACTAGGGTTAGGGTTTTTGTAGGATATTGTAACGGTCGATAAGCTGAAAATTATTATAAAAAAGTACCTAGGAGGTCTAGGTTGGGGTTTCTCCTGAGTTTTTCTATGTTTGTTTAAGGAAACTACTGTAATATCTGATACCATTTTTGTAAGATGTTTATTTGTAGGAGAGTCAAGTAGCTATATATTGAGGGTTAGATCACAGGTTGAGGAGCCTGGTGTGATCTAGTCATCCTCATAGAGGTTGTGGAACCTGTTTTGTTATTGTATGATCAGAATTGTAGTGCGTGTGGCGCCATATATTATGGAAATATAAATAAGAGAGCATAATAATCTAGATCCTTGTGGATGTAGCCTAGGAGGGGGTGAACCATGGTAAAACCTATTTTATGTGTGGCATTTATTTCATATTTACCTTCTGTCAATAGTTAGATGATGAATGTATGAATGAATAGTTCTGTTAGATCTGTTATCTGGTAGATAATTTAGATTGCATGCATAAAATTAACAGATGAATTAATCTTAAGCATGATAGAGAGAACAACAAGATCAAGGCCTAAGAAGATTAATTGCAATCCCAAATCCCCATTCTTTCCTAGACTGCAAGCATCTAAGTGTTCCAGTCACGCATAGAACTATCTTGGGTGAGACTGTGCAGTACCTTCTATGTGTTGCGTTGACTTCTGGTTTACGAGAAGGGTTGATAGTTTTAGAGGGTTTTGTTGGAAACATGTTCATATATTAACCTGGGTCAACCAAGAAGTAGAGGAGAAGAGATTAATAACCAACATTGACACTACCTCTAGTACCCTATAGGGTTGATATCCCAAAGTAATAATGACACTACGAGGCCTATATTCATAAACAACATGATGCTTCTACATATATGTTTGTCCTAAAACAAAATCACAAACTTCAAGGGGGGGAACATCACATAGTACCTTGTCTTTGAAGGTTTTGATGTCGTAGTCCAGGAGACACTATTGGTAATGTGTATGTCCCATCCCTAGCTGAGCCATCCGATGGTATATGATTGAGGATGTGATGTCATTGTTAGGCTCATCCTCTTGATGACCTCTACTAAGATTAGTTTATTATGGTTACCATTGTCAACAATGAAATGGAGTGGGTTCCGCTTCACCCACATTTGTGAGTGGAAGAGGTGCTCCCCTTCTCCAGGATCCTCTAGTTCCTCTAGTTGGACTTTTGTGGTAGTGATGGTGACATTGGGTTCTATATTAATAATATATTTTCCATTTTTCAGTTATGAATCAGATTCTGATTCAATATATGACCTTAAGGCTTTCATTTCATCCAACAATGGCTATTTGGAGCGATATTCATCAGTATTGTGCGAAGGGATTTTATGGAACTCACACCACTTTCTAGTGTCCTTCTTTGACTTCTAATTACCCTTCTATAATGGTGGCTTAGATTGGTTTTCCTGGGACTGACCATCCTTGCTCTTCCTTTTCCCTGGGAATTAGGGCCACCCTTATTGGGATTTTTCTACAAAGGGTTTGTAGAACTGAAATCTCGCTTATTCTTTTTCTTAAACTGTTGCTCGATCTTGACAACATATCGGTAAGCATCACTTAGTGAGGATTTTTCTAGGAACTCCATATCTATTTGTATGTATCTATGTAGGCCACCACGATACTTTAAAATTAGATGTTTCTCGGAGTATTTAATACTTAGATTTATGCACAAGGTATGGAAGATGTTGGTGTACTCTGACACCATCTGGTCTCTCTCTTGATGCATAGTTCTCCATCTTGTGTATTGGTCATCATAGTTTTAAATAGGGTAGTATTTCTCCTTGAGGGCATCAACAAAATCTACCCAAGTGGGTCTTGGCCCAAAAAATTGCAGACTCATCCTTGACATGTTTCTCACAGTAAGTATCCCATGAATCTATGACATGGGGAAGGGCCTTAAGGAGCAAAAATGTGATTTTTTCATTATTGGAAAAATTTTGGATAGAGAAATAACCCTCTAGAAGACTTAACCATGTTTCTAAAGCGTTGGTGTCTATCTGGCCTTGAAATAAGGGAACATCAAAGTTAACTTGTACCTTAAAGGATGTTGCACCTCCAAAGTGATTTCTAGTTGAATGTGCCTCAATTGTTGTTGGAATTCGTCAAGTAATTTGGGTGAAATTATCCATCATCACATTCCCCTATCGTGTGAGGGATTTCCTTGAGAAAAAGTTTGATAGGATCTGCTACTCCGCCATCCCTCTTTTCTTCCACCATGGGAGGTTACTTGGGAATGAGAGAGTGGTTTTCCTCAAGAGAAACAAGCTTGAGACCCAGCTCTCTATACATGGACCTCGTCAGGGACATGCACTAAGAATGACAAGGATTAGAATGCTATGATAACACTGATCCAGATGATTTTGAGAATGACATGAAGGAAGAAATATAAAAAATATATATAACAAGGAAATAAACAAAGATATTGCAAGGAATATAGTACTACGGTAAAACTCAGACTCCATTAATGACTATCTAGAATACAAAAGACTATAAAATGCAAGGCACACAAGCTATCTAGAATGGTGGTAGCTTATTTCTGAAGATAGATATGTCGATTAGGCTCATTCACAAGAAGTTGATTATAATGAGGCTTCAAAGGCATTTATAACATAAAGCATAAATGATAAAACCCTAAACATCCAAAACCCTAACCACAAAAGATGAAACTCCAAAAGGTTTGTGGGCATCGATGGGGGTAGTTAATATGTCAACTTCTCGAGGGCACAACTTTTGCATACGATATATGTTTGGGGATATCGGTACCCCATCAGAAAGGTCTATTCGAGGATTACACATTCCAAATGGACCAATAGATTCGGTGTTGCAAAGTCAAAAAACATCATTTAGGGTCTCAAAATGGCCCCAGAAGTTTGGGATCTGAAAAAACTGTAGAAAATTTGTCAAGATGGAAATTGTAATTTGAACTAGTGGAATAGGTGGGAGGCCACTGATGTCCACCTATGTCACGAAGTGTCCCATTATTAGCAGAAATACCTTCCTCTTGGTCAGCTACAGAAAATATAAACTTGAATTTTCTATACAAGAGGTCTCCTTTTCATCACAAGGAAGGAAGGGGGGAGTGGAATGGTGAGAGGATACATATGCTTCTTCTGAAAATCAATTTTATCTTTGATCTATATCCCCCAGAGTAAAAAAATATACAAACATATGATTTTCAACCAAGTCATTATTATTTTCAACATTTTCATGGAAATCCAGATAAGCATGTAAAGTAACATTAAGACATTATTCCAATTCTTCATCCTGTAGCTGGTATGTTTCATTAGTAAGAGAAATTAAATGGAGAATAATATCACTAACTGAGGGTCTATCATCCAAAGGAAGAAAATATGCATAAATCTAATAAGAAAGTCTTCAATAGATTCATCCTTGTTCTTCCTAAGCTCTAATATTTCTTCACATAATTCATCATAATTATAATTCTCAAAATCATGCCAAAACTCATGCATAAACTTCTACCATGTGTGAATAGAGGTAGTTGGAAAAGTATCACACCACCTCTTGACACAACCTGCAAAAGTAGGAGTGAACAATCTACAAATGACACCTGCAAAATTTTCACCCTCCCCATCAAATTTAAATTGAGACACGAGATGAAAAATATTTCTAGGAGTTTTAAGAGGTACATAACCAGAAATACATCTCCATAAATGGATATGGGAATGAGCCATTAATAAATAAAAATAATTAATAAGAATGACTCCACGGGCTCATTTTTTCATATGGCCCTCCTTCTAGTCCCATTTTTGTTAACATGTCCAAATGTCCTGTCAAGTAGGTAAGGGAGAACGCTCTATGATAGATCCCAACCATACCTACTCTTGTTTGGGGTATCATTTTCGACCAGTATGTGGGCTTGGTTTCCACTAAGAATTAAAATAAAAATAGGGTAATACAACAGATTTGTCCCTAAAAGATTATAATTAAGTCTAAATTTAATCTAAATTAAAAGCAAACTAACTAATATAACTACTTCTAACCTATTCCGCACAAGAGAAAATCTACATAATGAACATAGTATCAAATCATGTCATTAATTGTAGAAATAGTTCATGTTAGTCAATCACATGTTAAAACAATAGCGATGCATATTTAATAAAAAATAGTTGCATTCTAAACCTATAGAATTACCACTATATTCATTAGAAAACATAACAAATTAAACATCTCAAATAATGAACACACAAATAGTTCATATGATAAATATTCAATAGTTTTAAATGACAAGCACAGATGTAGAATAATCTCAAATGTATTCGACAACAGTCATGATCTCAAGATTTCTTCTTCTCTTCACTCATGAGATAATAGTATCACAATCAAACGATGGGAAAAAGTTATTTATTACATTCAATGGTATTCCTTTTATAAAACCAAGAAGACTTTTCACCTTTTGTAATATCCAATAGTTACATCTCTTCTACTTGCTTATTTTGTCCCATTAAATGACATGAATTTTCCCATACATTTTTGTAAATGAATATACAAGTGTTATAAACATAAGTTAAAAAGACTCATGAGTAGTCAATCTCGCTCTAAGGTTGTTCATGAGTGATATTTATTAAAAGTATTATTGGCTCTGATAGGCTATATCCACTTCTGCTATTTGAATTTTTATTGGAATTTTTGGTGTCAATATGGTGAATGAGATCCTTCCATATTCTTATTCTTTGCTTCATGTTTCTAATGTCCTATTGCATGTATGATTTCACCTCCTAGAACACCAGTTATGGCTACCTGAACATTGCACAATCCATTTTTTAATCAAATTTGGGTCTCTTTTGTTCCCTGAATTTTTTGGGTATTTTCACTATCAACCTATCAATAATACCATTACCGTCACGTTCTTCTCTCTGCTAAATTTCCAATGTTCACTCACAGACCTGATTTTGTCTTCTAGTTCTCAATTTATGGTCTTTTGAAGTTTCACATTTTATTGTCCTTCAAATTTGTGGCCCTTTGTTCTTTGAATTTTCTAGGATTTTTTGTCATTGTTCTATATTTAATTCCTTGTCCATTGCATACTCCTTATTGATAGATTTAAAATAATCTATCTTGGTTATAATTTGGACTCCCAAAGCTCAAGATATGGCTTCCTGAAGTTGGCGCTCAACAACCCTTGATCTGCTCGTGGGGGGATCTGGACTATTGATCTTCATGCCTAAAATAGTATCCCACATGCATTAGGTAATTTTATCTTTAATGGTATATTATGTCCCCCCCTCCGCCCCCCTCACTTAGTTTTTGTGAAAAACTAGAGGAGGCAAAGGACCTACGGCTCGCGTAGAAATTTTGGCCAATAAACCATAGTAAAATAGGACTTCAGAGAAAAATCTAGATGGTATAAAATCTCGATAGGAGGGATTTCGAGAAATAGGGGAGGCATGTCTTAATGGTAATTCCCAATGAGATTTACCAAATAGTGAATCCCAATGGGGGAAATACCGAATGGTCAGTCACAATGGAAATTGAGTGGGGATGCAAATTAAATAATAAAATTCAAAATTAAAATTACATTAAATAAAAATAATAAGAAATAGAAAAATTAATAAATAATAAATAAAATACAATAGAAAGAATCTTCATAAAGTACAATTGGGAACTTTGGCGAAAATGGAAAAATAGAAATGAGATTAAAATGAAAAAGGGGAAAGAAACAAAAAAATAAGAAATAAAAACAAATACATACATACATACATATATGTATAATGAAAAAAGAAAAAAGTCAAAGTGCATCCATTTTCAGCGGACATGGGAAAATAATAAGAATATACACATAAAATATACATTAGGGATTTAGGGGAAAATGCACAACGTAAGAAGTAATTTACCTAAGTAAAATAATTTTCTCATGTAATAGTAATTTTACCCATGTAAAATGATTTCCAAACTAAAAGTGATTTCCCTATGCAATTCAAAAACCAAGGGCAGGTTTAGGAAAACCACAAGAAATAAAAACCATGTGCAGTTTTCTAAAACCATGGGTAGGCTTGTAAAAACCATTGGAAAATAGAAATTAAAATAAATAAATAATAAAATAAAAAAACTTAAAAATAAAAATAAAAAAACCAAAAAAAAAAAAACTATACAAGTCATATATTAAAAAAGGAAAAATTAGGCCTAGTTCTACATGGGTCAAGGTTCCATCACTACTTAAGGTTCCACACCTATTAGGGTTCTGCACCTAGAGGTAAAAAAAATGAAGCAAGACATATTATGAAAATTATGAATAATCGGGGGTCGATTCAGATAGGTACATTATATGCAGATCAAGACCATGTGAATCTAGATGTGACAAATGGCAAGAAACCAAGGTTAAAGGGATGACATGCCACATTAACATCACAAAGGGTGAACCATACGATAAAAAGGAGTTTGATGTTGGCCAAACACATGGGGTATGTCAATCCTGTTGGGATTTTATATTCTTTGCAGTGAAATTCTAGTCGAGGTGAATCGACTGACTGTTGAAGTCGAGGTGGATCGACAAAAATTCAAAGTCGAGGTGGATCGAAATCAAGTCGAAGTCGAGGTAGATAGACAACAAGTTGAAGGCCGAAGGAGTCAAATGGGTAAATTCAAAGTCAAATATATCAATGACAAGTCAACCGACAAGAGTTCAAAGTGTGGGCGTGAGATGACCGACTAGAGACTGAATGAAGGTCGGTTGGTAGTCGACTGGTAAACCCGACTTGGAGTTGACTGTAACAAAATCCCAGAATTTGCAAGATTTGTAGCTAATGATATGCATGGATCTGTAACCATTTTTGGGCACCAATATTTAGGTTTTTTCCTGTTATAAATCCTATAAAGAGGCATGTTGTAAGGTCATAAAGGATGTTGTTGTAAGGTAATCATAGAACTCACTTTTGAAGGTTAATGCATGTGTAAGTGTAGGTTATTGGTCATGCATATGTAAGATGAATTGGATACAAGGTTATTATTTCATGTGAAATAAGGTATGATGTTGATTGTGTCTTAGGTGTGGATCAAGGTTAGACATATAACCTTTTATTCTANGCAAGATTTGTAGCTAATGATATGCATGGATCTGTAACCATTTTTGGGCACCAATATTTAGGTTTTTTCTTGTTATAAATCCTATAAAGAGGCATGTTGTAAGGTCATAAAGGATGTTGTTGTAAGGTAATCATAGAACTCACTTTTGAAGGTTAATGCATGTGTAAGTGTAGGTTATTGGTCATGCATATGTAAGATGAATTGGCTACAAGGTTATTATTTCATGTGAAATAAGGTATGATGTTGATTGTGTCTTAGGTGTGGATCAAGGTTAGACATATAACCTTTTATTCTAAATGAATAAGACAACAAGAGAGAAGAACACTCAAAGAAATGTTGTTTTTTTCTCGATTAAGGGTTTCCATGGTAAAATCTCGGTGTATTGTGTGATTTATTGTGTCATTTTCTTTCTTAATTAAATTATTCTTCTCTTCTGTTAGGATTAGTGTGGAAGTGTCTTTCATTTCTTGACATGTGGTATCAGAGATTAGTTCTACCCTAAAAAGTGATTTATCAAAGCAGTGTTATGCTTTGGCGAGTATATTAGATATTGATTTACAAATATTGAATCTAAGAACTAAACTCTAGGTATAGTAAGAGTCGTAAGGGATAAATTGTGTTAAAGATCGTGATAAAGAATGGTGAGCAGTTCCAAAATAGAGATAGAAATATTCAATGGCCAGAATTTTGAGCTTTGGAAGATTAAAATGGAATATCTTCTTGTAGATCGAGAACAATGGACAACTACCTGTCTAGGTACCCAACCGACAGGCATGTCGATAGAAGAATGGAAGAAAATTGAAAGAAGAGCAAGAAGTATGATTTGGCTTTGTATTATAGATTCGGTGCTGCTGAATGTATCGGGTGAAGATTCATCCAAGAAACTGCGGGACAAGCTGGGAAGATTACACTAATTGAAATATCTGGTAAATAAGTTGTCTCACAGAAATAAATTGTATCTTTCGAGGATGAGTGATGGTAGTTCAGTGACTGAGCATTTAAACGCATTTAATACTGTGTTAAGCTAGTTATCATCTGTAGATATAAAGACCATTCACAAGGAGAAGTGTATCAACATATTATGTTCTTTTCCAAACTCTTGGGATAGCTTAGTCATGGATATTAGGAGTAATTAAACCACACTAGCACTAGAGGATGTGGTTGTTTCTCTGTTGTTGGAAGAAATGAGAAGAAATAACATGGAAGGATCGACCAAAGATGCTCTTGTAGTGAGAGGTCGACTGGTAGACAAAGATAAAGGCAGATTCTTTGGTAGAAATTTTAAGTCGAAGGGTAGATATAAATCCTTGGTTCAGTCGAAATGAAGATGTTGTAAATGTGGTAAAGCTTGGAATTATAAAAAGGACTATAAGTCGAAGGCAACAAAATTTGGTATTGGATCCAACGAGAATAAGTCGACTGAGAGAAAGACGACCTCAGACAAGGGAGGTGATGTGCACATAGCATCAACCAGTACACAATCGGATCAAGATGTTTGGTTGATCGACTCATGAGCATCCTATCATATGACACCACATAAAGAATGGTTATGTGAATATGAATGATATAATGGGGGTGATGTGTTCTTGGGGGATGAATCAACAACCAGAATTGTTGGATGGGGAAGAGTCCGACTGAAATTGTAGGATGGGAGGAAAATAACCTTTATAGGTGTGCTACATTTCGGGTTTCATAAGAAACGTAATATCTTTCAGTAAGATGAGTGATGCAGGTGTGCATACTCTATTTCAGAAGGATTCGGGCAATATGGTCAGAGGTGTGATGGTATTAATGAAAGGAGTTTGGATTGGCACCCTGTACAAGTTGTTAGGGAATGTCGACTCGATTGGATAAAACAACATTGTTGCTCCTAAAATCGATTCGAATTCGAATCGATTTCAACACAACTCAACTTGACTGAAGCTAAATCAGTTCAAATCAGCTCGACGAGACATGATGAAATCGACCTGACTAGGATATGACATGAGAAATTGGGACACAATGGAGAAAAAGGACTTCAAGTTATGCAAAGCAAAGGTATGTTCGAAGGTTTTCTTGAATTTGGTTTAGAATTCAAATTTTGTGAACATTTCATATATGGGAAACAAATTCTAGTGAGGTTCCTATCTGGAGAGGAAAGTGAAAATGGGATTCTAGAATTGGTGCATAGTGATGTGTTTGGCCCGATTACAGTGCCTTCACTTGGTGGATCCCTGTATTATTTTTCCTTCATAGCTGATTTTTCCAGGAAGACATTGATATATTTGTGAGGAAGAAATTGTTGATTAAGGTCGGTTGTTATTGATGTCAACCCTTGAAAAAATCCCCGCAACACAAAGTTTTGGGTAATGGACCCAATATTTTTTGATGTAAATATGACTCATTATTGTCTTGTCATGGTTGATAAGAAGTAAAGATGGATGAACTCCAAAGTGGTCCCCTTATGGTGAAAGCCCTCACAGGAAGACACTTTGCGGAGTAAGAGAACCCATGCTTAATTGTGGAATAATGAGATCCTAGATGGATAGTGCTTGTTATTCCACTTCTGGTGGTATGTGGAACGTCACATAACTCCTCACGGTTAGAGAGTTATGGGCATGAGAAGTTGGAGACCTCAGGTTTGGGTAATGGACCCAAGTTTGTTTGATGGATAACGATATGCGTTATGATATATTTTAAGATAATACTATTCTATATGAATAGTACATGTCATTCCATTTCTGGTGGTATGTGTAACTTCACATAACTCCTCACGGTTTGAGAGTTATGGCCTTACAAAGTTGGAGGACCCTCATATGTCATCTAGAAGCCCCAAAAGGTCAAAGTAGTCAAAGTGGTTTAAGAGATTTTAAAAGGTAAATAATAAAGTGAAGTAATGAGTGTATTATAATTCAAAGTGAATACAAAATAAATTATTTAAATAATAAATTTAATGGAGAAATTATAAGTGGGTTAACCCTAAAATAAGGAAAGTGGGGCCAAGTGACCTAGAAGATGTTTTTAAGGAAGCTACTTGTAGAGTATAAATAAGAGGCAAGGCTCTCTCATTTTAATAACACTTGAGCATATTGAATATCTATAGGTGTCTGAGTTAACCAAGGATATATAAGCCTAAATTCTGAGGGAAGGTGAATAAAATAAGGCCAAAATGCAAGGAAGGATAAATTCTTTTGATGGTTCTTTCTAAGGTATGTTATTTACAGGCCATCTCACCATTTTCACTATAATGTTTTTTATATAATGATTCAGACCATGAAATCGCTATGCCATTGATAAAACATATCCAAATATCTGTGGTAAATAATTTATCTTGTGGGTCATTGTATTTTTGGATTTACACTCTGTGGAAAATAGGGTTTTTGGCTAGTCCTGAAACTAGTCAAAAATAGGTGTTTCGGGTACAAATGTCATAACTTATTCATAACAGAACCAAATTCTGTGAAACAAAATGTGTTGGTTAGGGTATAGGTTTTAGTATGATTTTTAATGGTTTCAGATCAATTTAACAAATATTCCATGTGGGGCATGCTCTACAAGGTCGCTTTCTATAATAAACCAAAATTCAGCAAGGCATGCCATTTTTGCTATAACTCCTTTTCTGAGAGGTTCCAAGTAGTGAAACCTGGAGGAATTGCATAAAACACACTGAAGAACATTTTGTATCAGTTTCAGATATTTATACATTACAGGCACAAAGTTATGATTACTTCAAGTTAGGGTTGTTGACTAATCCAAAACTAGGCATGTGAGACTAAAGAAAAGTTTGATGAAAATGATAGTCTCTTGTTGTTGAAGTTAAGGAAGGTTTGCAGGAATGTGATCATATACACTAGGTCTATTACAGAGCTACAAATCAGATTTGGATGATGAAATTGATGAGGGATTTTGGTTGAGGTACATGTTGAGTACATGGTTGAGACAAGTAGTTGATGAGTTGGCACATACATGAGGTGTATAGTTGATGATGTTGATACATATTGATGAGTCATAGTTGATGAGTAGTTGACACATGATTGGTACATACTTGGTACATGGTTGGATGCACTTTTTTATGGTACAGTTTGATTACATGTTATTTGGTACAGGTTGGTGCATGGTTGATGCACTTGTTTATGGTACAGGTTGAGGTATAGGTTGATGCATGGTTCAGATTTATTGGTACAGGTTTACAGTGGTATATCTCACAGTGATAGGTTGACAGTGGTTCCATCATTCTACTTCTACTTTAGGGTGGCAGGACGGGGCAAGGATAGGTGGTTATAGCCGAAAAACATAGGGGGTTTTAGCCTCCTTCTGGTTGTAGCTAGAGAATTGGGGAGTTGGATATTCCCTCAGTTTGTAGCCTGAGAAACTAGGGGGTTGGAGCCTCCTTCCAGTTGTAGCTGGAAAACAAAGGAATTTGGTGCTTCCAATGAATGTAATTCTTCAAGACATATAAGAAAAANTTCTCCCGATTTGGGTTTCCACGTAAAACACTAGTGTACTGTGTATGTGTATGTTTGTTCATTTGTTCATTGCTTATTTACTTTGAATTTATTGGATAATAATGCTTCATTTATATAACACTTAGATTATATGGTTAAAAAGGATTAAATTTCTCTATTACTAATTCACCCCCCCTCTCAGTAATCCAACAATTGGTATCAGAGTAGGTTCCTCTAGAAATCAATTTAACCACTGAAAGGTAGATCATGGAGAGTACCAACTCATATAAAAATGGAATACCACAGTTTGATGGATAGAATTATGTTTTTTGGAGCATAAGGATGAGGACATATACACAGGCACATGGATTTCAAGTTTGGCAATCAATTGTAGATGGATACACAGCACCATCAGTTCCACCAACAAATGACAAAGAAGTAAAACTCGGTGAGAATAATTCCAAAGACACAAATTCACTTTTGAATGGTCTCAGTGATATAGTATTCACCAAAGTTGCACACTATAAATCTACTAAAGAGATTTGGGACAAGATTCAAAATATTTATGAAGGAGATACAAAAGTCAAAGTAGCAAAGCTTCAGACTTACAGAGGTTAGTTCGAACAACTAAAAATGAAGGAAGCTGAAGATATCGCAGCCTACTTCTTACGAGTCGATGAAACAGTGAATGAAATCATAGAATTGGGAGAAGAAATTGAAGAATTTGTAATTGTTCAAAAGATACTAAGATCTCTTCCTATGAGATTCAACCCTATGATATCATCACTAGAAGAAAGATCAGATTTGGACTCAATAAGCATGGACAAACTGCATGGAATCTTCACAGCATATGAAATGAGAACTGAGCAGGAAAATTCAGATGTAAAAGAAGCATCCTTCAAGGAATCCAAAAGATCAAAGAAAAAGAAAAAGGAACAAGAAGAATATAGCAGCAACAGTGACACCTCGAAAGATGATGAAGAAGTGGCCAACTTCGTCAAAAGACTGAACAAGGGAACCAACGGTAGGTATAGAGGTAAGCTCCCTTTAATTTGTTTTAATTGTGATGATATTGGTCATTTTTCTAACAAATGTCCTCATAAGAAAAAAATAAATGATGAAGGTTACTCAAAAGGAAAACACACATAGAAAGGAAAAAGAACTACAAAGAAAGTTTTCAAGAAAAGCTTATACACCAAACAAGACATCTCATCATCAGATGAAGATGAATTCAGTGACAATGAGACAGGAAGAGTTATATTCATGGCAGTAAAAGACTCTAACAAAGAAGACTCCGAAGAAGAATATGAAGAAGCCGAAGAAGAAATTGAAGAGGCAGAAGTTGACTATCGAGAAGAATTAATGTGTGCCATAGAAGTTATCAGAAGAGAAAAGAAGAAAAACAAGCAATTTCAAGCAGAACTAGAAAAGAAAAAGGACACTCGAGAACTAGAACAAATGATCACAAAATTGAAGGTTCAAATACAAGAATATAAAAGAATTGAAGAAGCACTCAAAGAACAACTAGAAGAAAAGGACAAGATCATTGGAAACTTGGAAGCAGAGGTTGTCACACTAAGAAAGGATATTGAAAAGAAAAAATATGCAGAATAGCTCAAAATTTCTGAATGACATTATCAGCAGTCAAAAATCTCATCTTGACAAGTCTGGACTTGGATACAATTAGACAGAAAAGGGATCAAGCTCCAAAACAATTGAGCAAGAAACAAATCCAAAGAGCTATGTAGAAACAATCAAAGAGGATAGGAATATATACAAGGAAGATTACAGGGACACTCCACCAAGAAGATTCATAAGAGAACTTCCTTTCAAAAGATCTTCAACTCCCAGGTATCAAACTATATTTTTTGGTTTATGTTATGCATGTAATAATTTTGTACATAAAGCTGTGAATTGCAAAGATAACAACATGAACAATAACAACTTTGAGAGTTATACACAAAGGGATTATTCAAGGAGACCTAGTGACACACAAAGAAGAAGTTACAACAGGTTTGAATCTTTGAGCACTGAAGTGGAATGTTACAAATGTAACAATTTTGGACACATGGCCAAGGATTGAAGAATGAAATTCCCTCCTAAAGAACCTCAACAGAATAACAACAGTCACAGACAAGAACCTCAGAAAACGACATGGGTAAGAAAGCAAGATCAGTATAACAATGAAGAATGCACAGTCACTTTACAAGCTAAGTAGAAGAAACACGGTTGGTATGTTGATAGTGGATGTTCAGAACACATGAAAGGTGATAAAGACAAATTTCTTACATTGCAAAAATAAAAACATGGATCAGTCTCCTTCGGAAATGATAATTCATCCAAAATCATTGGAGAAGGCACAGTCCGAATTGGGAACAAGAATGAAAAGGCACAAAATGTTCTACTGGTAGAAGATATGAAGCATAATCTTCTAAGTGTGATTCAAATGTGTGACCAAGGTCATAAACTTACTTTCGATTCAGAAAAGTGTGAGATAAGAAAAGAAGGTTTAGGGAAATTGGTTGGTACAACTGCAAGAACTTCAAACAACATATATGTGTTAAGTGAAATTGGAAATGAAAAGTGTTGTTTAGGAAAGGAAGATGAATGTTGGCTATGGCATAGACGAATGGTTCACATGCATTTTGATAACCTTGTCAAATTCAACAAAAGAGAAGGAGTCATATAAATGCCTCAGATCACAAAACCAACCAACACTTTATGCAAGCATTGTCAACAAGGAAAGCAAACAAAGACCGGGTTCAAATCAAAGGAATATTAAACAACAAGACCACTAGAAATTGTACACACTGATCTAGTTGGACTAGCTACAACAAAGGGCTTAAAAGGTGAAAAATACTTTATGTTATTAGTTGATGATTATACAAGAATGACTGTAGTTTTGTTTCTCAAGAACAAGTCAGAAGCTTTTGAAAACTTCAAGATCTACAAGGAAATGGTTGAAAATGAGATGGATTCAAGAATCAAATGTTTGAGATCTGATAATGGAGGAGATTTCACTTCAAAGGAATTTATGGACTACTGTAGCAGTCATGGAATAAAAAGACAATTCTCCATTGCTAGGACACCTCAACAGAATGGAGTTGTTGAAAGAAAGAACAAGATAGTACAAGAAATGGCTTAAACAATGCTAATGGATTCCAAATTGACAGATATATTTTGGACATAGGCAGTGCATACATCAGTTCACATTCAAAACAGAGTAATGCTCAGAAACAACACTGATAAAACTCCCTACGAGCTATGGAAAGGAAGAGCAGTAAATGTGAAGCATTTCAGAGTTTTTGGAAGCAAATGCTACATCAAAAGAGAATATGGCTGAATGTGAAAGTTTGACTCTCGTGTGGACAAATGAATACTTGTTAGTTACTCAAGTACAAGGAAAGCATACAAGTGTTACAATATAAGATTGAACAAAGTTGTGGAAAGCATCAATGTAACAATCGATGAAACAGGCAAACCAGAATCAAAGGAAGAAAAAAATAAATCAATGGAACAACTTTTCGAAGAAGAAGATGAAAAAGAAGTAGAAGAGGAAGATGAAGATGAAGAGAATCTGATAGAATCAGAAGAGAAAGTTCAAAAAGTATCTCCAAAGACACCTAGCAAACGAGTACAGAAGAATCATCCTTCAGATCATATTATTGGAAACAAAGATGCAAGAGTTGAGACTAGAAGAAAAATCTGTTCACCAAAACAAACACACCTAGCACTCTTATAGACAATTGAACCAAATTGTTTTGAAGAAGCCAGCAAGGATGAATTTTGGAATAAGGCCATGGATGAAGAATTGAATCAAATAGAGAAAAATGACACTTGGGAATTGGTTCCAAGACCAAAGAATAAGAATGTGATCGACATAAAATGGGTTTTCAGGAATAAATTGAATGAAGATGGACATGTTACAAGGAACAAAGATAGATTGGTATGTAAAGGATATGCACAGATTGAAGGAACCGACTTTGAAGAGACAATTTCCCCAATTGCCAGATTGGAAGCAATCTGTTTACGTTTATCTTATGCATGCTCCAAAAATGTTAAAGTATATCAGAAGGACGTAAAATCAACTTTTCTGAATGGGGAACTTGAAGAAGAAGTCTACATTGAACAACCAGAAGAATTTCAATTGTCAGAGAACAGAGGCTATGTATGTAAATTAAAGAAGGCCTTGTATGGTCTAAAATAGGCTCCTAGAGCATGGTACTCCAAACTGGATAAGTATCTGCAGCAGGCAGGGTTCAGAAAAGGAAGTGTAGACAACAACCTCTACATCAAGTTAAGTCAAGGTAATATTTTATTAATTAAAGTTTATGTTTTTTATATTATTTTTGGTAGTGATGATGACAGGATAAGCCAGGAATTTGCAAAAGACATGCAGAATGAATTTGAAATGTCGTTAATTGGAGAACTATCCTTCTTTTTGGGACTTCAGATACGTCAAAGAAACCAAGAAATTTTTATTTCTCAAACCAAGTATATCAGAGAAATGCTAAAGAGGTTCGGAATGGAAGATTGCAAACCAGTTATCACTCCCATTCAAACCAGTTGTAAGTTGAGAAAAGATGATTATTCAAAGTCTACAGATCAGAGGCAATACAAGTCAATGATTGGAAGCCTACTATATGTGACAACATCCAAACCAGATGTAATGCAATCAGTTGGACAGGTGGCACGATTTCAAGCAGCACCAAAGGAATCACATGTATTATCAGTAAAGAGAATTTTCATATATTTCAAAGGAGCATAAGAGTTTGGATTATGGTATCCAAAAGGAAAAGATCTATCACTTATTTCCTACATAGATGTAGATTGGGCAGGTTGTATTGATGACCCATGAAGCACCAGTGGAGCAATGTTCTACTTAGGTGAGTGTTTGATATCATGGATAAGCAAGAAACAATCATCAGTATCTCTATCTACAGCTGAGGCAGAGTATATTGTAGCAGCATCATGTTGTACACAAGTTCTTTGGATGAAAACAATTTTGACATATATACAGGTTGAGTATGATGATCCTATTCCAATTTATTGTGATAATACAAGTGCCATCAGTATCTCAAAAACCTCGGTGATGCACTAGTCCAAGACGAAGCACATTCCAATCAAGTATCACTTTCTACAGGAATAGGTTGCAGAAAAGAACATCAGAGTTGAGTAAGTGGGCACAAAATAACAAGTGGCAGACATATTTACAAAACCACTTCCACGGGAAGCCTTTGAATATCTTCACCAAAGACTTGGAGTTATTTCTACTCCACAATGAATGATTTTTTAATGCTTATCTTATATGTCTTATATGTACACGAGGAAGCACCATAAGAGGACAGTTCATTCAGGGGGAGAAACCTCGGATGGAAAGATACCTTTTCCATTGATGAAAAAGGGGGAGAGATTTACCAAATGCAGTGGACAAAGGCATGGTTCCAGGGGGAGCAGATTTATCAGATGCAGAGGACAAAGGAAAATTTATCAGATATAGAGGACAGAGGCATGGTTCCAGGGGGAGCATGAGTGATATGATTTCAATATTGCATCAGAGTGTTGCCATCAATGCCAAAGGGGGAGATTGTTAGTTAAGGTTGGTTGTCATTGATGTCAACCCTTGAAGAAAGCCCTGCAACACAAATTTTTGGGTAATGGACCCAATATTGTTTGATTTAAAGATGACTCATTATTTTCTTGTCATGGTTGATAAGAATTAAATATGGATGAACTCCAAAGTGGTCCCCTTATGGTGAAATCCCTCACGGGAAGATGCTTTGTGGAGTAAGAGAACCCATGATTAATTGTGGAATAATAAGATCCTA
>JASDQU010739502.1:169413-200999 GCA_032191745.1 Picea mariana | reverse complement strand
ATATTTATTTATACCATTTATGTCACTTCCTTTTAACATTAGGGCCGACCTGACACTTTCTTGTTTTGTAATTATTTTCTTTAATTATTTTCAGGGCCTACATGTACTTCCTTTTTCAATTCACTTTGTCATCTTCAAAAATTCATTTCTCCTCAACCATGAGGATCCATGTGACGTGCCACATACCGCCGGAAACAACATGATGTATACTATCCATTCATGGGTGTTGTATATGCATGTGCATTTTCCTTCATGTCCAAATACCTTTATCAATCTTGCGGTCCAAAACCCATGACTAGGGTTGACATCAATGACAACAATCAATCTTCCAACAAATCTAACCTATTATATATATACAATCTACTATCTAATAATATAATAACTCTACGAAATTAAACATCTAACTACTAACAGAAATAAATCTTAATCACAAATGTACAATATTTACAATTTACAGATTTGAATGAAAACCTGCAAAACTCATTTGTAATCTGTCCTAAGACAGCGAGAGCTATTGTTTTTTGATTTTTACGATTTTATGAAAAAGAAATAAACTGAAAAACTATCTAAGCTAAACAATCAAAACAATAATTCTAACTATGTACCTAAACTAATATATTTATCTAAGCTACTTATATTATACTAACTAATTAACTATTAAATACTAAATGACAAACTGACCTGAAGTGATGCTTCAGTTTTGTCCTGTGTATGATGATCAATTCAGCTATTTGGTGGGAAGAAACCTGCACCAGATTCTCCACGATCTTCTCGTAAACAGGAAGCTGTTGTGCTCTTTAGATGTAGTTACAGGACAAACAAAACATAAAAATTACAACAATCTTATGATTTACAAATCTTCACAGTTAGATAAATCTACATGCAAAGATCTATACAAAATGATTCAATTAACAAAGAAGAGAAATATGTCATTCATTAACTGAAACAAAGTAATTGTTGTAATTTAAAAATAGGAGAGATCAGATACATATGACATATAAATCAGATCATATCAGCATACAAAGAATTATGATAGCTAAAGTAGTCGATAATTAATTGCCAACTGATATGCAAAAACTTGAAACAAAAGTTCGATATATTGAAAGCGAAAGCTGTTACAAGACACCAACTTTCATCTTAGTCTGAATCATAAATCCATAGTCTGGTTCTCCCACAGTGAGGATAATGATCTCTTTATTACAAAAAATGAAAAGTATTTAAAGACCTCCCACAGGGTAAAACATCCCTATGGAAGTTATCAAAACTATTTACACAAATCTGGGAAAATATCCCAAGTTTCTATTTCTAACTCAAACTAACCACTTAAAAATAAAAACTACATCACACAAATATCTCCTATATTGTCACAGCATGCCCAAATTGACCATTGCAATTCGTATGTACCTGAACAAGGACAAGAATAGACAATATTAGAGGATATTTGATTGAAAAATTTGATAAAAATCTAATTTCTAAGACTAGCTACAGAATCTTGCGATTCTGTAGTTGGTCTAAATTGAACACAGAATCATATTAAAAATCAATTCGAATCTTAAAAAGCATATTCAAACTATTTAAAAATATTTGATTGCTAAAAGCATCATTCAAATCGACACTTGTATGCAAATTGAACAAATTAAATCGCATTCAACCAAATGATAACAGAGATAGATATACTCTGTTTAATTCGTTATCACCAATTCGGGTCAACAGAATCGTATTGGATAACTCGACAACAATGAAATCGTTTTCATAACCAATTGAAATCAACACAAATAGTTCCTTCAGCCATCAATAAGATCACTGTCGTATCCAAATGAAAATCAACAGGATCGTTTTTTCAAATTGATAAAACAAATGATCATGCTAATCGTGGTACGCAATAATCATTTGCAAATCAAATCAAATAGGAACGAATTGAAATGGTTTGAGGCTTGCAGAATCGTTATGAATTAACATTGTTTCCATGATTTTAGCAGATAGATCTTCGACACAGACCAAATGAGAATATCAATTGAATACGAAATAGAGTCGTTTTTGCCAAATCGAAGTCGAACAGAGTTGTTTTCCTGATTTAAAAGATTACATCATATTTATTAAACCAATCATTAATAATGACGCATAACATTCATAAAAGATTATACCAATTTGAACCCGTGAAATCGTTCCAAAATCAAACTATAGAAACTAAATCAGAGCCGATATAATCCAACCACAATGAAATTGTATTAAATCAAAACATAACCGTGTTCTAATTTTAGCATAAAAATCTCCTGTACAGGTCAGATGAAAACAAAATCCAAGCGAAAGCAAACCTCATTAATCATATTAATTCAAACTAACAGAATTATTCAAAACGAATCAAACCCAATGAAAACCAATAAATTTCTAAACTAGGCACGACAAAATTGCATACCAAAATCATAACCACATTTGATTTTAGCAAAATGAATCTACTGTACAGGATCCACACATAACCGTTTTTGATAATCAAACCATGACAAAATTATTTCGAATAATTAACAAAACTCAAAAACCAATTCATATATTAACCCAAGCAATTCATAAAACGAATTTGATATTGAAATTCATACCTGGATGATCAACAGACAACTTGGTCATGATAGTTTGGAATTGACGAAGGCTATCGCCGATTCGACATTCCTAAAAACAATCGAACCAGTGGTTTTCTGCTTCTTGTCATTAGCTTGAAGTTTGTCCCTTTCTCTTGACAGTGTTGTAACTTGGTTTTCCAATGATTTGATCTTCGACTGTAATAAGGGAACGTCAGTGTAGTAGCGCTCTAGCCACACATTGCATTGGATGCATNGCTATCGCCGATTCGACATTCCTAAAAACAATCGAACCAGTGGTTTTCTACTTCTTGTCATTAGCTTGAAGTTTGTCCCTTTCTCTTGACAGTGTTGTAACTTGGTTTTCCAATGATTTGATCTTCGACTGTAATAAGGGAACGTCAGTGTAGTAGTGCTCTAGCCACACATTGCATTGGATGCATGATGTCTGTTTGGGCTTTGAAACGATAGTTGAGGGTTTGGTTGGATCACCGAGGGTTTCATTATGAAGCCTGATTCCTGGGTAATTAGGATTATTCTTTAGGCATGGGGGCAAATTAGAAACATATTCATAGGGTTTCTCGGAGCACAGACCATGGGAGTAAGGGTACTCACTATCTAGGAAGTGCTTGATATCAGAGTCCGAGTCTTCGCTGAGGACTATGGGCTTTTGGTCAAGGCTAGGCTTAGGTTTATTCTGGGCAAGTCTCGATATCAATTGAGCATTCTTTTTACCTTTGCTATTGACAGTAGGGCTACCCTTGACCTTCTTACTCATAGGATTTTTTACAACCTCATCCTTGTCTGTTATAATGTCGGGTAGGTCAATATCAGGGCCGACCAAGGGTTTGGGAGAGGGTAGAAGGGCATGGAAAGGCACAGGTGGCCCGACCTTAGTCTCGCTGACCACAGACTTGTCGATTTGGACAGACTCTGAATCAACAAAGCCATTTGGAGAGAGAAAAGCTTGTCAATTATCGTCGTGAAGGTTTAAATGATGAACGACGATGAGTCTAATCAAGCCATAGTGAAACAAGCTGCTATCAGCCTTAAAGCATTTGAACCTCTTAGCCATTTTGTAAAGACTACGCTGGAAGTAAAATGGCATGTTCAATGGATAGCCCATGAAATTCATTAACAATCGAAGGTGATAAAGAAAAACCAATCCATACCGACCTTCACAGGTCACAAATTGTTTAACCATTATCAAAATATCATGCCACCTGGGTTTAATTGTGGAAATATGCATACCTTTTTCACAGGATGTAACCTTTCGTGATACGAATAACAAAGGCCATGGCACCTAGTCGACTTTAGGGTTTTTAAACCATCGCTAGCCTGTGGCTGCCAATCCTATGGCAGAGCTTATGAACTCTTCATTCAGCTCAAGCTGAATGTCACCTACTTTATCCCTACACCCATCAAAGGTAAGGGTGAATTGTTGTGCGACAGTGAGGTTGAAGCCCTCGAACCTCTGTACAAACGTGAGCCAATCGCTATCCTCTAAATCCTTACAGGCGTTATCGAATAGTAGCAGAGCTTGACTATCGTTCGGCTCTATTCACACCACTGATGCCATAGACAGGAGCACATGGTAAGCGATGTGAACGAGCCAGGGTTTGAATCACAGCACAGGCAGGGGCAGAACGCTCACAGGCTTACCCGAAACTAGCAGAGGTGAAACAGGGATAGGGGGGAGACATTAATGACATATCGTGCGAAGGTGGTGGAGCTATTTTGGCCCATGCACAACAGTCATATCCACAGTACAACCGCCGACGCTTATAATTATTCAAATGACTATGCATATGTGTTAACAATTATGCCATTCAATCAACCAATGAAATCAATGGTAAGTGGATTAATCATTCGTGCGAGCAAAGGTTATACCATTGTTTTAAAACCAAACAAATGAATCGAAACCAATACCAAGTGTTGTATGAAACGATTTATACCAAGGGTTTAACCATAACACAAATGTGTTTTTGTGAAATCAATGTGCCAAGTGAATCGATCAAGAACATATAAATCCAAATCACCAACGCATCATAAACTCGATCAAAATAATATCACCACAGTCTTGTAAATGAAGTGTCATTAACAAATAAGAATGTCAAAAGAATAATGATCTTAGAATCTTGTCAATTGTGTAACGATAAATAAACTAGAAAATACGATAAGCATATAAACAAGAGCGATCATAACAATCTAATGATGTTTTTAATATGACTTCGAAAATCAGCGTTTTCACACTTGCAGTCGTGAAAACGAGAACCAAGGTAAGTGTGCAAACGCATATAAAACAATAGTGTGGAAGATTGCGACGAAATCAAAGTTTGCAAAACACTGGTGTAGGCAACTTATAAGGACAGTAGAAAAATGTGAATTGGCTGCCAACAATGGCGACACACTGGTAGAAGTAGTTATCTCTGCCAAAAAGAAGAAACTCAGATTAGGATAATGAGAAAAATTCTAACTCAAAAATAACAACCAGAAATTCGTGTAAACATCATCATTAACCAAATATTCCAGCAGTGTTAAAAGGATGAAAACTAATAACAGTCTTAAGACAAGTGAGTTGAGATATTAAAGATAAAATCTGCAATACTGTTGACAGAGCCACTGCTTCTAGCAAGTGTCCATAGCCTCGACAGGGTTGCCATTTAACCCACTCTGACATCTGTATCCTGCCAAGAAGTTCCAAATCAGAATAAAGGACATTTTAAGGTTAAGAGGTTTCTTATTTGCAAATTTTCATATACCCAACATTGCTTCGCTGCCAGCGGGCCTGTTCAGTACCCCGGCGAAGTTGTCTTGGCATCATGCATGCATTTACCCACTGCCAGCAGACCTATTCAGCATCCCGGCGGGTTTACAAACACTTCCCACAGCTCTTTTAATGATTTTTTTTTTCTTTGTTTTTCAAAGATATATAGTTGAGCAGGGTGACGCTGAAAATTATGATATTTGAACATTTTTTTTCAGACCTCAATAGAATTTTTTAGAAGTGTCCTTTATTAAGATCTAGAGATGTTTCATTTACAGAACCAACTTCCTAAGGCAGAGAGACATCTTCTGAGTCATTCCCTTAAGGAATAGGGACAGTGTAAAGAGATAATGGATGATCCCAACAAGATTGTGTTAGATATTGAAATCAGTTAACTTCTTTCAAACGACAGTTTTTTACCAACACAGATGTAAATTCCAAAAGCATATAATTGATGTTTATACAATTTTCTTAAAAGTCATTTTAGTGAAGGAATTTTCTGTTTTCTTTGTCCGAATAGCTCAGTATGCAGGTATGTGTATTTCCAAAAACACAAATTGATAAACTCAAAGGAGAAATCAAAAACAAAAAGGCAAAAGAAAAAGCAAACAAAAAGCAAAATATGTACATAATGTACAAGGGTTATCATCAAGCAAAGTATCTTTTCAGGGCATGGCCATTCACCGGATAGGTGTCAGGCTTCCCCTCTAGATTCTTCAATCGGAAAGAACTGGGACCCAACTTCTCAACAATTAAAAATGGTCCAAGCCATAAGTTTTGAAATTTCGTGTGCTCTCCCTTTCCCTCATGCGGTTTATCCCATTTCAAGACGAGATCACCTACTTCAAAGTTCCTATTAGAAGCAGAGTTAGAATCGAACCAGATTTTAACCAATAATTGATGTTGATCTAACTTACGCTTAGCTTGGTCTCTTACCTCTTCTAGCTTCATCAAAGCGTTAATTCGGTTTTCCAAGGGGGGACAATCTTCTTCTTGAATTTTCTGCGATAACTGAAGTGAAGGAAGAAGAATGTGTGGTGGCAGAATTGCTTCTCTGCCATAAACGAGAAAAAAGGGGGAGTTACCTACAGTAGCTTTTGGTGTTACCCTATCGGCCCACAGTGCGTTTAACAGTGCATTGTGCCAATTTTTGTGATTTTCAACCACCGTTCTCTTGATGATTTTAATCAAGTTCTTATTTGTTGATTCTGCCAATCCGTTGCCCTGAGGGTAATAGCTAGCAGAATAATTCAATTTGATTCCTTTTTCCAAAGAGAACTCACTCATCTCAAGAGAGGAAAAGTAAGAAGCGTTGTCGAATACGAAACAGTTGGGAATACCAAAACGAGTGATAATATTCGAATTTAGAAAGGCAATTACCTAACTGGTATTGATAGTTCTTAATGCGACAGCTTTAGACCATCGGGTAAAGTAATCTGTGGTTGTTACGATAAAATTATGCTGTTGTGAAGATGGGGGGTTGATCGGACCTATGATGTCAAGGCCCCACTGCTGGAAAGGAGAGTCTACTGAAACGGGCTACAAAGGAAAGACTGGTTTTTGTAACCGCCCTGATGCTTTTTGACAAATGGTACACGACGACACAAGGCATGGGCATCTCTAAAAAGCGTGGGCTAGTAATAACCAGATCTTAAAACCTTATGGGCAGTGGTGTTACCACCAAAATGACCACCAGCTTCTCCTTCATGCAACTCTAGCAAGACTTTTTCTGCTTCGTCTTTCTCAAGACAGCACATCATTACGCTGTCAAAAATTTGACGAAACAAGATACCATTAACCAAATGAAAGGAGGCAGATTTAAATCTCAACGCTCTTCTTTTAGTGGGGTCCAGGTGACGGGGTGCTGACCCATGTTCAAGACAGAATCTTATATTTTCATACCCAGGACTGACAGAGTTTTGTGCGCAATAGATTGCATTCTGATCGTGCTGTCCTAGGTTTGACGTATCACTTTCTTCTTGTCGTCCTGCTGCTGAATCAGTGACTAACTTGCATAACCCTTGGCCTCTCACTATCTGAGCTGGGGTAATTTCTAAGTCGTACTCCTGCAAGGAGGTGACCCAATTAACCCTCTTTTCTCCTAGTTCCTTCTGCACTAACATGTTCTTGACGGCTGGGTAAGGGACAATGACTTTCGTCCTTGACTTCAAAAGATAGGACCATAAGTGCTTGACTACTTTGAAAACAGCATAGGCTTGTCGATCTACTGCTGGGTAATTAAGTTCGGTGCCTTTGAAAGCAGATCTCATAAAGGCAATGGGTACTTCGTTGTTTTCGACGTTCTTTTGAGTTAGGACGGTGGCATAGGAATGGTCAGAAGCAAAAGTGTAGAGTGTGAAGTCTTGAGAAAAGTCGGGGCTTATGAGAGACAGAGTGTCTATTATGGGCTTCTTTATTGCATTAAAATCTTGATTTTCTAGGGGTCCCCAGTGATATTGGGTGTCTTTCTTAATTAAATTTTGTAAAGGTCTAACCATTTCGGAGAAACTAGGGACGAATCTCTTCACAATGTTAATCTGGCCTAAGAAAGACTACATAGATTTTTTGGATGTAGGCGGGGGAAGTTTCACGATGAATTGAGTCCTTTCGGGATCTATAATCATCCCTTCACTTGACAAAATAAATCCTAAGAGTTTACCCTGTTCTACTGCAAAAATGGATTTTTTAGGATTCAAGGAGATGTCGTATTTACGACATCGCTGTAGAACGGCTCGTAAGTGAGCTAGATGATCGGTTTTGTTTTTAGAGAATACAGTAACATCATCTAAGTAAACTATGACAGACTGATTTATTAAGCCTCGGAAAGTGATGTCCATCGCTCTCTGGAAAGTGGCACCAGCATTAATCAATCCAAAGGGCATTTTTCGATAAGCATAGTTGCCCCACGGGGTGTGGAAGGTAGTTTTAAGTTGGTCTGGAGGAGAAATTAAGACTTGGTTGTACCTTGAGAAACCATCCAGTAAGGATAGCCTCTCAGAACCAAATACTTGTTGAAGGATCTGTTCCATGGGTGGGACAGGATAGTTGTCTTTATCAGACGCTCTATTAATGTTTTGGAAATCGACGCAGAGTCGAATTTCCCCACTTTTCTTCCGAACAGGGACAAAGTTAGAAACCCATTGAGTGTGCCTTTCAGGAAAAATTATCTTAGCATTTAGGAGCTTATTCAATTCTTTTTTAACGGTCAGTTCGAGCTTAGGGTGCATTTTTCTCAATTTTTGTTGGAAGGGTAAGGTTTGGGGTTTCATAGGAATGACATGTTGTATGATGTTAGGGTCGAAAGTTTTAAGGTCATCATACGTCCATGCAAAGACATCTTTAAATTCTTTGAACAATTTAATAAATGCATCTTTTTCTTGTTGAGAACATCCTACCCCTAGATTAATGCATTGCGGATCGTCCTTAGTTCCTAAGTTTACTTTTTCATATGAAAATGAGGAACTGTTGGTTTTACAATTGACCGACTTTTTAAATTTATCTTGAAGATCGTAAAATTTCTCTAATCTAACTACAGATTTAGGGATCGAATTTACCATGTCCGATGAAGATTCGGTAGTTCTCGGATCTGGTATTACCGTGAAATCACGCAAATTGTCATCGTGCGTGCATTTGTCTATCACCGCGCCTTGAAAAGTTTCTTCCATATGCAGAAAGTTAATAATCTGCTAATCATCGTCAAAGACTCTCCAGTTCGTGATGTTGTCGGGAACGGATGGCCAGAACAACAGTTCGACGGAGAATGCATCTGGGGATAAGCCTTCTGCAGGAAAGAGTTTAGAAGCTACGTTAGCTAATAGATTTGCTTTAGAGTTATTCAATCTAGGAATAGAATTTATATTGAAAGCAACAAATTTACTCATTAAATTCCATACCTCTTATTGGTAGCTTTTAATATGCGGAGATAGACAGTGAATAGAATCTCTTACCTGTCTAACCACTATTTCAGAGTCGCCAAAGATAGCCAAGTTTTGAATGTTCATATCTAAAGATTTTCTGAGACCTTGTAGTAAAGCCTCATATTCTGCAGTGTTATTAGTACATTCAAATTCTAGCCTACATGCAATCAATGTTTTGTTACCTGCCAGATTGATAATAACGCAGCCTGCTCCAGCTCCTTTTTTGGACTTTGACCCATCAAAATAAAGAGACCAAATGTGATTTCCATCGGGTGCATGAGATCGTTGCGTAGAAGATGTTGGCTGAACATATGCTACAATCTCGTACTGCTGTTCTGGATTGGTGATAGCTGAGGCCTCGGCCATGAAATTGTCGAAAAAGGTATCCATCCCTTGTACTTCGGGTGAATCAGCAGAAGGTGTAAATGGTTCGTTGGGATCGTTCAAATCTGTGACCGTGAACTTAAGGTAGCATTCACGATTTACCTTGATCTTGTTAGGCTTGCCGTTGTCTGGAATCCATAGGTGAGACCATTCTGTCGCGAAATAACCATGTAGCTACTCTGACCAGTCCCTGCTTAAAAACAGACCATACACTTCTGGAATATCCACAACAATAATATCAATAACTTGATGAACCCTGGGGTTAGACGATAATCTTATAAGCACATTCTTTAGTTCGCCTATAACTTTAACATTGGTTCGATCGAGTTGTATGATTTTTAAGGTGGATGGTTCAACTTCGGCATTAATCTTTTGGCATACAGACCATGGCATCACATTGGATGATGCTCCTGAGTCCACCATACAATTGTGCACATTTCTATTAAAGATTTCGAAAGTTAACAAAAATGGAGGTATATTTTTGCGAGTACTAAGGGTGGTAGTTTGTGGCTTTTTACTCACAATTTCTAAAGCTACTTTATCTACATTATTTACATTATTTACATTACTTCCAGGAAGGCTTCCTTTATCTTGAGGATCAAGATTGTTTTTAGTGGAATTCTTCTGAGGAACTTTGTTCTGCACAACCTTGTTACCACTTGAATTACCATTTTTGCCATTCTCTGAGATATTTTGTAACATTTTTTGTAGCAGAAATGGAAATTTCAATAACTCATAAATAGAAATATTAGCCCTTAAATTTTTAAGATCTTCAACTACTTCATAATCTAAGTTGGGGTTCACATGACTCTTTTTAGTCTCAGCTGGTTTAGATTGCTTTGGAGGCGAAGTTGTAGTGTTTTCGGCAGAAGGTTTGTTTGTTGTCTTACTCCTGGTATTATAGGGATGTATTGTCTCGAAGTTAGCTTGAAAGATGCTATCCGAGAAGTGTCCAAAAATATTTGGAGAAGACTCCTCTTCTTGAACTGTCTCTTGTTCAACCACCTCCTCAGGAATCTCAAGAGGCATCAAGCTATCTTGGGCTTCTAGAATCGTTTGAAGGGCGCATTGCAAACTTTCTAGATTAAGGCCTTCGGTGGTTGGATTAGGTCGGTTGGTAGGAAAAGGCTTTCGGAACGGAGTCTTGTAAAGCCCATTGCTCGAGGAAGCTTCTTCGGTCGTCCTTTTCAAGTCTATAACTTTATTTGACAGTTTTTGAACAACTTTAGTTAAGTTTTCTAAATCAGAGCTTTTAGGTTCTGTTTTACTTTGAGTAGGTCTAGGGAGGATTTCGATCTTCTTTTTAGAAGAAGAATTAGTCTCTGCTTCGTTGCTAGTGGAGTCTTTAAGACTAAGTATGTCTTTTTCAATCTGGTTGGCCTCTTCTAAGGCTTCTAACAACGTGTCTTTCTTAGATCGTTTAACCCAAATAGCTATACTTTGATGAAAATCTTTAGTGTAGTATGTTATTATAAGATTCTCGGTAGGCATGGAATCCGCAGGGATTCGATTTTTAAGTGTTAAGAATCTTTGATTAAATTCCCTAAATTTTTCTTTAGGGTTCATTCTTATGTTAGAAAGATCCATGACTAGGACTTCCGGAGGCTTACCGTCTCTGAATTTTTCCAAAAAGCATGACTCAAACTTTTCCCAAGACACGATGGTATGGGGTTGTTGGGAAAAGTACCATGTAGATGCATTTCCCTCGAAAGTATAGGGGAACAACCTAAAGACTACGTCTTCATGTTCGACATTGCGGAGTCTTATGGCTAACATAAACTTTTTAATGTGATCTTCGGCAATCTGTTTAGAATCATGGTCAAACTTGGGAAGCCATTTCTTCGGATGTTTAGGTAAAGGATGCTGAGCTCCAGGTACAGCTATGGCATCCTGGTCAAGACAAGGTCTAGCAGAATTGTTTCGGTTGGCCATTGGTGTAGTGGGTGTGGAAGGCTGAGAAGGGGAACTGCCTTCGTCAGAGGAATCTCCTCCAGAAGAGGAAGGGGATGATGGAGGTGGTGAGGGAGGTACTCCAGATCCTCCTGCAGTAGGAGTGATGATTGGATCTGTAGGGTTCACAGTGAGGTTAGTGCCTTCGAGTTGTTCTCTGATATCAGAGAATTCTAAAGGTTGGTCCAAYGGTCGATTTGGTTGCCTCAAGCGGGCTAAGGCACTATGTGTTCTTATAAGAGATTGACGGAAAATCTCTTGTATGTCACCACCTGTAGGATTTGGGGTTACTGGTTCAACTGTGACCCGTGGATCGTCGGTTGATGTGGTTGTTGTTTGAGGGGGAATGTTATCGTTCAAATGACTTATTGTCACTATAGGTGAGCGATTAGGTGGTGGAGGAGTCTTACGACCGCCTCGTGCTATTAATAAATTTCAGGCCCTCCTTCTAGCGCCATTTGTTGATGGGCGAAATTGACCATCCGTCAACTGGAAGAGTGGATCCAGTCCGGGGTTGTCTAAATAACCCAAGCCATTTGGGATAACCCACCCTGACGGGTTTAGCGGCTCCGTTAGCCGATCTAAGTCCTAAGAAAAACAAAAAAGAAAACTACTCTAAATTAACTAATCTAAATGAAAAATAACAATTAGAACAAACTAATAACAAATGTAACCTATTATATATATACAATCTACTATCTAATACTATAATAACTCTATGAAATTAAACATCTAACTACTAACAGAAATAAATCTTAATCACAAATGTACAATATTTACAATTTACAGATTTGAATGAAAACCTGCAAAACTCATTTGTAATCTGTCCTAAGACAGTGAGAGCTATTGTTTTTTGATTTTTACGATTTTATGAAAAAGAAATAAACTGAAAAACTATCTAAGCTAAATAATCAAAACAATAATTCTAACTATGTACCTAAACTAATATATTTATCTAAGCTACTTATATTATACTAACTAATTAACTATTAAATACTAAATGACAAACTGACCTGAAGTAACGCTTCAGTTTTGTCCTGTGTATGATGATCAATTCAGCTGTTTGGTGGGAAGAAACCCGCACCAGATTCTCTATGATCTTCTCATAAATGGGAAGCTGTTGTTCTCTTCAGATGTAGTTACAGGACAAACAAAACATAAAAATTACAGCAATCTTATGATTTACAAATCTTCACAGTTAGATAAATCTGCATGCAAAGATCTATACAAAATGATTCAATTAACAAAGAAGAGAAATCTGTCATTCATTAACTGAAACAAAGTAATTGTTGTACTTTAAAAATAGGAGAGATCAGATACAGGCAACATATAAATCAGATCATATCAGCATACAAGAATTATGATAGCTAAAGTAGTCGATAATTAATTGCCAACTGATATGCAAAAACTTGAAACAAAAGTTTGATATATTGAAAGCGAAAGATGTTACAAGACATCAACTTTCGTCTCAGTCTGAATCATAAATCCATAGTCTGGTTCTCCCACAGTGAGGATGATGATCTCTTTATTACAAAAAATGAAAATTATTTAAAGACCTCCCACAGGGTAAAACATCCCTGTGGAAGTTATCAAAACTGTTTACACAAATCTGGGAAAATATCCCAAGTTTCTATTTCTAACTCAAACTAACCACTTAAAAATAAAAAATACATCACACAAATATCTCCTATATTGTCACAGCATGCCCAAATTGACCATTGCAATTCGTATGTACCTAAACAAGGACAAGAATAGACAATATTAGAGGATATTTGATTGAAAAAATTGATAAAAATCTAATTTCTAAGACTAGCTACAGAATCTTGAGATTCTGTAGCTGGTCTAAATTGAACACAGAATCGTATTAAAAATCAATTCGAATCTTAAAAAACATATTCAAACTATTTTAAAATATTTGATTGCTAAAAGCATCATTCAAATCGACACTTGTATGCAAATTGAAAAAATTAAATCCCATTCAACCAAATGATAACAGAGATAGATATACTCTGTTTAATTCGTTATCACTAATTCGGGTCAACAGAATCGTATTGGATAACTCGACAGCAATGAAATCGTTTTCATAACCAATTGAAATCAACACAAATAGTTGCTTCAGCCATCAATAAGATCACTGTCGTATCCAAACGAAAATCAACAGGATCGTTTTTTCAAATTGATAAAACAAATGATCATGCTAATCATGGCATGCAATAATCATTTGCAAATCAAATCAAAGAGGAACGAATCGAAATGGTTTGAGGCTGGCAGAATCGTTATGAATTAACACTGTTTCTATGATTTTAGCAGATAGATCTTCGACACATGCCAAATGAGAATATCAATTGAATACGAAACAGAGTCGTTTTTTCCAAATCGAAGTCGAACAGAGTTGTTTTCCTGATTTAAAAGATTACATCATATTTATTAAACCAATCATTAATAATGACACATAACATTCATAAAAGATTATACCAATTCGAACCCGCGAAATCATTCCAAAATCAAACTATAGAAACTAAATCAGAGCCGATATAATCCAACCACAACGAAATTGTATTAAATCAAAACATAACATTGTTCTAATTTTAACATAAAAATCTCCTGTACAGGTCAGATGCAAACAAAATCCAAGCGAAAACAAACCTCATTAATCATATTAATTCAAACTAACAGAATTATTCAAAACAAATCAAACCCAATGAAAACCAATCAATTGCTAAACTGGGCACGACAAAATCGCATACCAAAATCATAACCACATTTGATTTTAGCAAAATGAATCTATTGTACAGGATCCATACATAACCGTTTTTGATAATCAAACCATGACAAAATTATTTCGAATAATTAACAAAACTCAAAAACCAATTCATATATTAACCCAAGCAATTCATAAAACGAATTTGATATTGAAATTCATACCTGGATGATCAACAGACAACTTGGTCATGATAGTTTGGAATTTACGAAGGCTATCGCCGATTCGACATTCCTAAAAATGATCGAACCAGTGGTTTTCTGCTTCTTGTCATTAGCTTGAAGTTTGTCCCTTTCTCTTGACAGTGTTGTAACTTGGTTTTCCAATGATTTGATCTTCGACTGTAATAAGGGAACGTCAGTGTAGTAGCGCTCTAGCCACACATTGCATTGGATGCATGATGTCTGTTCGGGCTTCGAAACGACAGTCAAGGGTTTGGTTGGATCACCGAGGGTTTCATTATGAAGCCTGATTCCTGGGTAATTAGGATTATTCTTTAGGCATGGGGGCAAATTAGAAACATAGTCATAGGGTTTCTCGGAGCACAGACCATGGGAGTAAGGGTACTCACTAGCTAGGAAGCGCTCGATATCAGATTCCAAGTCTTAGTTGAGGATTATGGGCTTTTGGTCAAGGCTAGTCTTAGGTTTATTCCGGGAAAGTCTCGATATCAATCGAGCATTCTTTTTACCTTTGCTATTGACAGTAGGGTTACCCTTGACCTTCTTATTCACAGGCGTTTTTACAGCCTCATCCTTGTCTGTTATAATGTCGGGTAGGTCAATATCAGGGCCGACCGAGGGTTTGGGAGAGGGTAGAAGGGCATGGAAAGGCACGGGTGGCCTGACCTTAGTCTCGCTGACCACAGACTTGTCGATTTGGACAGATTCTGAATCAACAAAGCCATTTCGAGAGAGAAAAGCTTGCCAATTATCGTCGTGAAGATTTAAATGATGAACGACGATGAGTCTAATCAATCCATAGTGAAACAAGCTACTATCATCCTTTTCGTGTTTGAACCTCTTAGCCATTTTGTAAAGACTACGCTGGAAGTAAAATGGCATGTTCAATGGATATCCCATGAAATTCATTAACAATTGAAGGTGATAAAGAAAAACCAATCCATACCGACATTCACAGGTCACAAATTGTTTAACCATTATCAAAATATCATGCCACATGGGTTTAATTGTGGAAATAGGCATACCTTTGTCACAGGATGTAACCTTTTGTGATACAAATAACAAAGGCCATGGCACCTCGTCGACTTTAAAGTTTTTAAACCATCTTTGGCCTGTGGCTGCCAATCTTGTGGCAGAGCTTATGAAATCTTCATTCAGCTCAAGCTGAATGTCACCTACTTTAGCCCTACACCCATCAAAGGTAAGGGCGAATTGTTGTGCGACAGTGAGGTTGAAGCCCTCGAACCTCTGTACAAACGTGAGCCAACCACTATCCTCTAAATCCTTACGGGCGTTATCGAACAGTAGCAGAGCTTGACTACCGTTCGGCTCTATTCTCACCACCGGTGCCATAGACAGGAGCACATGGTAAGCGATGTGAACGAGCCAGGGTTTGAATCACAACATAGGCAGGGGCAGAATGCTCACAGGCTTACCAGAAACTAGCAGAGGTGAAATAGGGATAGGGGGGAGACATTAATGACATATCGTGCGAAGGCGGTGGAGCTATTTTGGCCCATGCACAACAGTCATATCCAGAGTACAACTGTCAACACTTATAACTATTCAAATGACTATGCACATGTGTTAACAATTATGCCATTCAATCAACCAATGAAATCAATGGTAAGTGGATTAATCATTCACACGAGCAAAGGTTATACCATAGTTTTAAAACCAAACAAATGAATCGAAACCAATACCAAGTGTTGTATGAAACAATTTATACCAAGGGTTTAACCATAACACAAAAGTGTTTTTGAGAAATCAATGTGCCAAGTGAATCGATCAAGAACATATAAATCCAAATCACCAACGCATCATAAACTTGATCAAAAGAATATCACCACAGTCTTGTAAACGAAGTCTCATTAACAAATAAGAATGTCAAAAGAATAATGATCTTAGAATCTTGTCAATTGTGTAACGGTAAATAAACTGGAAAATACAATGAGCATATAAACAAGAGCAATCATAACAATCTAATGACATTTTTAATATGACTTCGAAAACCAGCATTTTCACGCTTGCAGTCGTGAAAACGAGAACCAAGGTAAGTGTGCAAACGCATATAAAACAATAGTGTGGAAGATTGTGACGAAATCAAAGTTTGCAAAACACTGGTGTAGGCAGCTTATAAGGACAGTAGAAAAATGTGAATTGGCATCCAACACCTAGGTGACTAAGCATGTACCCTTTGGATGCTGCGGAATGGTGCATCCTTGAGAAAAGGAAGACACACATGTGTTGTGCATGGGTGTAAATTTTTGGTACATCGGTGGACTCAGAAGAGGAAGTGTCACACAGTTACACGCTGAAAAGAAGAGAAGTTTTCATGCAGTACATTGGGGCACCAATTAGATGATATTTGTGGTAAGATGGTGGACTTGGAAGAGGAAGTCTCACATGGTTACGCACTAAGAATAAGAGAATTTTTCATGCAGTACGGTGGGGCACCAATTAGATGGGATTGTAGCTCTTGGTGTAGTGGCAGTATGCTAAGCATCCAAGTGATTGGCACGTGGACAAGTTGTGGGTTGAGTGGAGAAACCATCTCTGTGCAACTTGGTAGTGTGTATATCTAACCAGGAGATGAATCACGTAGTGACAATGCATGTCTTGAACCAGAGGCAAGCGTGCATGTTGGTGGTGTGCAGTAGAATCAGGAAGAGAGGGAACATAATGTGGATGGGTCATAAGTGAAGGAATATGGAGGCTCCCCTAGTGGTGGGGGAGAATAAATGATAATGTTGGATAGTCTTACACGATTGTAACTAGATATCTCTTTGGGTCCCCTCACAATAAATTTTAGGAGAAGATGGTATTACCCCCCCCCCCTTTATTCCGCCCCTCTTGTGCATTTTAAATCAAGAAGAACACACAACAGATAATGAATAGGTTGAAGTTGAAGAAAGAGAAGAGGAGTAAATAAGTGACAACACAAGTGAAGGAGAAGGTAGAGTCAGCAATACTTTACCCCAAGTGATAGTGGCGTGGAAGGATATAGAAAATAGAAGTCAGAAGAGTGGAACTAAATTTGGTTCCAAGATGGCCAACCAAGATAGTACGTAGATATTTCTTGTGTTCCATGGAATGGGTAAGGATAATGCCAAGAAACATCGGTTCACCTATGAAGCAATCTCATATGTAAAGAGAGTTACAGATGAGGTAGCTAAGATCACACAAATGGAGACTATATTCAGGGATCAGACCCTGAAGTGGTACATGAAATATAATAATATTTCACTAGAAGAATAGGAAAGGTCCCTGACTGAGATCAAATAGGATCTTCTTTGAGAATTTCAAAAGTTGAAGTCAGACTCCCAATGCATTACAAAAATCAAGGAAATCAAGCAAAAGGAAGGAGAGATCATCTGGGATTATGACCAGAAGTTAAAAATATTTTTGGATAGGATGATGTTACAGATATAGGATGTGAAACATAGAGAATGGTTCATTGTGGGATTTCTCCCCCATATCTGAGTCCCACTCACCCAAAAAAAGGTGACAAATCAGGCTGAGGAAATTGAGATCACGATGCAATTGGAAGCCACACCTAGAGGCATAGAAACATCGACCAAGTTGGTGCAGGTTCAATCACAACTGGATAACCTAAAAGTATAGTTGAAAGATATGTCCAAGGCTAAAGTTGTGCGAGAACATTTGTGGTGCACTACATGGCGTTCAGAAGGGCATCGACGAGACGCGTTCCTGGTCCTTCCAAATTATGTGGCAACAGGCGCGCTAAGTCCATTTTTTTCTAGATAGTTAGAATGGTGTGAAATATGTCGATGGTGGGGAAATGTGTCACCCTGCTACCTCACCTTACAAAATTTTCAAGCAATGAATCACACCCCCTTCTATGAATTTTGTAAATTAGTCGACCGCGATATCACTAGCTTCCACTCCCTCCAAATGATGGAAGATAATACCTGGAATGCATTCAGGGTACAAGAGGAACAAAAGGGTGGTGAGTTTGGTGGAATCAATAGAGGGGGATATCAAGGAAGAAATAGAGGTGGGTATGGATGTGTTCAAGGAGGAGGATATGGTGGAGGAGGCAGCAAACCCCCCACATGTTTCAATTGCAGTGAAATTGGTCATGTCTCAAAATTCTTCACTCAGTCATGCGTGCTATGTGAATATTGTTATAGTATTGAGCATGTATTGAGTATTGAGGATTGTCCAGACTTGTTGAAAATGTGGGAGGACAGGAAGGGTAATTGTAACATGGTACATGTCAATCCGTGCAAAACCAAGAAGAAGAATGGGGAAGCGAACGTCTGGGTAGTAACCCGTGGAGGGGAAAATACAGGGGCAGACTTCGAGTACGAAGAAGGTTCAGGTCAACAAGCAGAAGGAAATATCAGGAAGGCCCCCCATCCCACTCCTAAGTTTGATGCAACTCAACAGAAGTTGTTTCTTCACAATGTGTAAAGCTCCTTGGATGAAGAACAAGTGCACGCATAGATGTAATACATGACTCAGAGGTCTCTTGAAGAGGCACGGGTCTAAGNAGACTTCGAGTACGAAGAAGGTTCAGGTCAACAAGCAGAAGGAAATATCAGGAAGGCCCCCCATCCCACTCCTAAGTTTGATGCAACTCAACAGAAGTTGTTTCTTCACAATGTGTAAAGATCCTTGGATGAAGAACAAGTGCACGCATAGATGTAATACATGACTCAGAGGTCTCTTGAAGAGGCACGGGTCTAAGAGGAATTCCATAGGATGAAAAAGAGGTCTCTAGAAGAAGCACAGATCCACAAAGAGGTGCACATGCGTGTGAAGAACTACAGTGCACGACACATAGATATTTGGAGGAATCTCACATGTGTTAATAAATCTAGAATGCAACCCAAATATTGATAGAATAAGCATGCAAACAAACTATGTTGCAATGCGTTAAGCAGGAAGCATTTGAACAATGCCAAGAAGAGTTGCAATGCACAATGTTTGCAGAAGCCTTGCGTGAACTAGTTCGCATGGAATAAGTAGAAGATCAAGTCAATACCTTATTGCACTGTTGTTTTCATTTTCTCAGAGATACATAAGTTGTGAGTAAGTTGAATGATATGTTAATTTCTTGCATGAAAGAATAAGGAGAGGAGAACATCATTGTAGCTTTGCTGCCAGAAAGGGATGTCTGCCAAGTCAACAAGCAAAAGTGCATTGGTCGAGAGTTTAAGATGATAACAGAGCTTGGTGGGTATGATATCGATGGATTCATGTTGGATATAGGCTTTGATGTGAACATTTTTCCCAAGAAATCCTGGGGAGTGATGGGGAAACCTAAGTTGGTATGGTCAACCATTCAAAAATGATTATCCAATTAGTACAATATCTACCCCAGCGGTCGACTGGAGCAGGTAGAGATGAATATACAAGGAGTTAAAAAAGAGGTTGACTTTGAAGTCATTGAAATCATAGATGAGTCAGATCCCTACCCTGCATTACTAGGAATCAACTAGGCCTTTGACAACAATTTAGTGTTGAATTTGAAGAAGCATTAAATGTCATTTGAGATTGACACCTTGCGCGTGGTCGTGCCACTTGATCCATATGAAGGTGACCACTACAATGAGACTATCAACGAGGATGCACATATCTTGGTCATTGAAAATATCTACAAGGTCAGAGCACAGGGAGGACTACATCAAACCCACTGCAGACAAAGAATCAAGTTGGAGGAGTGTCAAATATTATGACACAGATTATGAAGATTCCTTGGATAGATGGAAAAATAATATTTATGAGGTGTCAACAAGGTGATGTGTGCGAATCACAAAGGCAATGTGATGGATAGGATATGAACTTTATGATGCCCCACGATTTGATGGCACTTGGCTAGTGGAGAGATTCCTAGTCCAAATGGGGAATATCGTCCCCGCAAAGCACATACTTCAAGCCATGGATGTCATGTAACCTCACTGAGAATTGGTAACTATGGAGAAGAATATTTTCAACCTATTTAGCACTAAGTGAATCACATCTCACATTACTTCTCTTGGTGAAATAAAGTGGTTAGCCAAGAAGAGGAGCAGTACATGTTGTAACTATCTAACCTCTCCTCGCACCCACCCATACCCCTCTCATTTACCACCAATCCCCAATTTTTTTAGTAAACTAGTTTCCCTTACATCCACCATGCCTTTACATCTAATGGATGAATTCACCTTCACCCTAGAATCGTTCACCATAAAAACCCGATTCCGCCCCCACTCGATAGAACCAGATGAGATATATCCCAATATAGATTAGCTCCTTCATCAATGGCTCCTACCAGAACTGGTCATCCCAGAATATGAACCCCCATAGCTAAACGTAGTCACCAACATATCCTCGAAACAATAGTGTGACCCACTAGGGGTTTCTCCACTCTCATAACCTTATCACTCAAATCTGGCTAGGGTGTGCAATCTTCATGTGCGACTCCCCTAGAATATGTTTCGTCCACACTATGGTTCTTATGTACAAGCTCCTCCTACCAATAGATTATGGGCGTAGTCAGCAAATCCTATTTATTAGCTGGACAAGTATCCCCAAGCACCATCGGTACTACTATGTTAGTCATACCTTTGACAGGTCGACGTTTTCTCAATCCATCCAGCTGTTAGTCCACTCCACTCACACATACTGACAGAATCGCAGGAAAACTTTCTCTCCTTCCAAGGTGTTCAAAGAAGAAGTACCCTTGTACCACAAGTCCTATTGATGGCCCCTGATAGCCATTTGACCTGAGTATCAGTCAGAGTTCCTACCAACAACACTTATGCATAGGGTGCAACTATATAAATACATCACAGTGCACAACTCATCGATACAACATCTATTATAATACTTAATTCAGCCAAGAATATCATCGGAAAATCAAATCGACATTGCGATATCTCCACCACCATTTTTTGTGTCATCTATGACACATCACCTCCATCACACTCATCTCATCAGCTCCCTATTGTCCCTATTCCTCTTATATAAATAACCCTTGTCCTCCCCTTATTCGGTGGAGAAATTCCTCCATGTATAGGTCCTAGTTTCTTTGGCCCTTCCCCCCAAGTGTTATTTCCTCCACCCATCACTGAGTTCATGATCCAATTACACCACTCTTCTGGGATGTGTGCTTCACCTCCTCTTTCATACCCAACCATTCCTACACTTTCATTATTTTTCTTATTAATGTGGTACCAACAACTATTAGGTATAACTTCGACTCTTCTCACTTACCTTTCATTCGACTACTAATTGTCGCCATGCTTCATCACCTTTATTGATCCAGTGGGCTCATTAGTTCATCCCATTCCATGCATCATCACCTTCATTGATGAAGCATGCTTTATTCACTTGCCTTAGATTCACCAATTTCGCCCACACATTTGGGACTCACGTCTCTTTACACACCCCACATTTCCCCTCTCTTCCCCCCCCCCCATATTAAGGGAGACTNTCCCCCCCCCCCCATATTAAGGGAGACTATTGTTTGTAATGTAGTGAGTTCAATCATCTACCCTCATGCACTCCAACTCCATCTATCACCCTCCTACCTACCTCCCTAAGCCTCGGACCTGAGTCAAGCGACACCTCTAGCCTACTTTGATGATTTTCTCTTACTCAAGTCAAGCCATCCTGATATCTAGTTTCGTTGAACGATGATTTTCTATTACTCTTCTCTCTTCCCTTGGAAGGTCAGCATCTGGCTTGAGGATGAGCAAGGAAATAGTGGTGGGGGCCTATTGGCACCCAAATTTTTGGGTCCAATTTCGCATGCATGCACAAATGAAAGTTGTGTGTGCTCATCTAGAAGTTTTGCGAGCACCTAAAGGAGATGCTCGAAATAATTCCATGGCATGCACATCGGACTGGGTTTTGTTAAGAAGTGGTGCCAAGTCTAAATGAGTTCAAGGGCACGTCAGATTGAGTTTTCTCAGTTGCACTAGAAACCAAGAAGATGCCTGCCAGAAGCAAGAAAGGAATCACTGGGATATCTCCTGGAATGATTGCTTCCAACAGCAGATGAATATGTGGGGAAGACAAAAGATGAGTTGGCCAAGAAATTAGGATTTCTCCTGATGCATAGAATCTACGTGGATACCTGGAAGGTACCAGAAGTGTGGGAGGTTGTTAGATAAGAAAAGTGAGTGGAGAAGAACAGTGAAGGAAAATGCTCCCCAACAAAAAAATATATGAAAGAGAGCTCTCATCTCATAAAATAGGTTGGTTAATTCTTGAATGCATTAGTCCCATAGCTCTAAGTTATCCTATGATAATCTTGTGTTGTATGGAAAATTTTCCTGTGTATTTTATTTGTCTAAATACTAAAGATCAGTGCAAGGCACGTACTGTTGTATTCCCACTATTTATATAGTAATGAGATGAATTCTTATGGTTGTTAAACTCAACTATTCAGCATAATTTATATCTCTAATATGATGGAATACGTCCAGTAATAAATATATGGAAGGCCTTTTCTATCCTATGTTTTCTTGAACGAGAAGCACATGTGCATGTACAATTATAATTCTTAGTTCTTATTATATTATCAAACATGAGTTACATGGATTCCATTTTCAGTATTGTTTGGTATGTTTGATCCTTCGTTCCTGAAACAAGACCTTATGGTCTCTTTGATCCTCTTTACATCTCAGGTGAGACCTTCCTCAGCCTTGGCTGAGGATTGATATTTCAATCCTTAGGGGTTTTTGTTGGACACGCTATGGACAAACCTTGGGTCTCAAACCCCTTAGTGTTAAGAAGGTAAGTGCATGCACAAGCATGTACTAAAATATTGACACTGCACAACGCCAACACTTTAACAATTGATACCATTTCAACCAAAATATTAAAATCAATCCTCAAATTGAAGAGAGTTGTTAACAATAGTGATTTGTAAATTGTCATGAATATTCCATTGGAATAGTTCATCGTGAAAATTATTATAATATTCTGAAATCTTTTATTATGCAAATTATTTCCTTAAATCCCATATTTATGATTACTATATTAATGCTCAAATTTATGGAAATAATTGAAATCCTAAAATGGAAGAACAAGAAAATGAACACACCATCCACACAAATTAACACAATATGTGACCTAGGAAACACAATATGGGAAAAAAACCTAGCTAGAAGGTGAGGCATATGTTCTGCTCTCTTTTATTCAGTTATGAAATGCAAGTACAAAGAAAGGGGCACTCAATATGGAGTTTCCTTTGACATTGTGGCCTCAATGGCTGCTACATAATCTTATACCTCCCCTGTTATGCTCTCAAATCCCACTCCTAGATGCTCTACTCAACTATGGAATAATTACAATTCTAAAAGAATGTAACCCCTTCTCTTCCTAGCAGCCTAGTATTTAACATAGCCCAATAATAGGGGAGGGTTAAGGTTAGGGATTTTTCATGCCTCAACCCTCAATTAATGTTAGGGTTTTGGACCTTCTAAAATATTATTGAAAGTCCACACATGACTTCTTTTTGATTCAAGGGTTGATTTTATGACTTTGTTTTCCATAGTACTATATTTCAAGTCATGATTTCAAAATTGTTGCAATTTTAAGATTGAAAAAATAGATGTGCCACTGGCAGCACCACTTTTTAATTTGGGTGTTGACTTTAATATTTTTTTTCAAAATAGTATTAGTTTTTAATGTCATGTTTTAAAAATGGTTTCACTTTTAAGCCCAAAAAAAGGAGTTCTACTAGTAGCATCTTTCAATTTGGGGGTTCATTTTAAGGTTTAGTTGTAATGGTATTGATTTTTAAGACCATGGTTTCAAACAAGTTGTAATTTTAACCCCCCCAAAAAAAGAGTGTTACCAGTAGCACCACTTTTCGATTTGGGGGTCGATTTTAAGATTTTGTTACAACTTTACAAGTTTTTAAAGCCATGGTTGTAAGAGGCTATAATTTTAAACCCGAAAAAATGGTTCTTTGGGTATTTTTGAAACAAAAATATGGGCTTTTAGGGTGAGAGTTCTCATTTTGAGGTCATAGTTCTTGTCAAGTTAGTAACTATGTTTCACTTGCAAAAGAAAAATCAAGAAGCTATGAAGAAGCCACTATTGGATCAATTCAAAATGGCCCTAAGCCACAAACTAAAGGTTATTGAAAATCCATATCAAATATTTGGTACACCGAGTCGAAACGTAGAAGAGGCCTTCATTGCTAAGTTACTTTCTCATGCTTTTGATTTCCTTTTTATCAAAATCTTAGATTCTTTAGATTGCTGAAAGATGGATGCTTTGGTAAACTCCCAAACACCTTTGGTTACAGGATAGTCACTACACCCTTTACCTCATTCCATAACATGAAAGAAATCCCTCAATGTTTTGATCCCTCTATAAATTCTCCCCCAACTAAAACCCTTATATTATTCTATGAAGTAATTTCCTAAGGCCATTTAACAATGTCTTTCTATAAGGAAAAGATAAAGAATCTAAAATACACCAAGTTTTATTTGGGGAATGTGAGGGTGCTAGATTTTCTAGGGGATTAGGGGTAGACACAAACCATATATGAAGTCACTCAACTGTTGGGAGGAAACATTTTCATTTAATTACCCAAGAAAAACAATAGAGATAAATCCAAAAGGGGAAAAAAATCATTGTCAAGGACCTTAGAGTAGAAACAATCCCTTCCCTAGTTTCAATATGATGATTGTGTCCTTAAAGATTAGGGGATTAGACTCACCCCATTAAAAATATCCCTAGAAAGACTAGTTAGGATTTACAAACCAAATATTAATTGGGGTTGGGGGCATCTTAGACCATGTTCCAATATTTCTTCAATTAGCAAAACATTATCATAATCCTCCTACTCCTTTCAAATTCATATATCATTGGTTTCAAGATGAGGAATTCTCAAGTACAGTAAAGAATAAGTGGAGGAAGTTTGATCCTCAGGTGGATGGAATTGTTGTGACTCAAATATTCAAAAAATTCCAAGTGGTTAAGAAGGCCACAGTGGACTGATAAAAAAATAAGTACAACAACTCCCAAAAGTATATTATTGAAGTGGAAGAAAATATAGATACATTTTGTGTCAAAATCCTAAATGGTATATTTAATGAGGAAGAGAAAATAGTGTTGAATAACCTTGAAGAAAATAAGTGAAACATGTTGAAATGGGAGGAGGTCAAGTGGAGACTAAGGAGAAGTTTTGTATGGTTATCCCAAAGGATGAAAGAACCAAATTATTTCAAAACTATGATAAGGGGAGAAAAATAAAAAAACACAAGCTAGGAGATGTTGAAACCTAATAGAAAAAAAAAAAAAAAAATCATCTTTCAAGGAAATAACATAGGTAGGGGTTGATATTTTTTAGCCAATTATACAAATATCCTAAAAGATCCAATATTGTATAAGTGATCAAATTAATTGATTTATTTCCTAGGTTTGTAAACCAAGAAGAAAATGAAGAATTGGAGGTAGAATTATCTAAACAAGAACTTAGAATTATCTAAATAACCCATGCCCCAATGTGTGGTTGATTGATTTTTTTCAAGGTTTATTTGAATGTGTGGAAGATAACATCCTTGTTGTGATGGAGGAATTGAGAAGATCATGTATAGTGGTAGGGGATTTGAACTCTAACTTCCCATCCCTAATCCCATAAAAGGATAACCCAACTTCATTTCACGATTTTAGACCATTTTTTTTATGCAACTCAAATTACAAACTTATTTCAAATTTTATTAACAAAAGGTTAAAAGCACTCCTATCTAATATTTTATCTTTGGAGTAATTTGGAATTTTTGAGAGGAGACAAATACATGGTGTATTGTATTTCTCAAGAGGAAATACATTCAATAAATATCAAGAAAATCCCCTCTATGGTAATCTAAATTGATTTACCAATGGTTTATCGTATGGAAGACAAACTTTTTCTCGTGCTTATTCTTGCACACACAAGTTTCAAACTCCATTTTATTAATTGGATTGAAGGTTTCCTGAAGTCATCCTATTTTGCAATCTTGATAAATGGATCAACTTGTATGTTTATTAAGCTTACTAGGGGGCTCATGTATGGATGTCCACTATATTCCTTCTTGTTGTTTTTTCTGGTTGAAGGCCTAAGTAGGATTATTGAAGCTTATAAAAGAAATGGAAAATTGAAAGGAATACAAATTAGAAGAGGGTTTTCCATATCTGACCTCCTATTTGTAGATGATGTACTTTGTTTTTTGGAGCAATATCTATTAGAGAGGTGGGGTACTTAAAGGAGGTCTTTGACATATATAACATAACAACTCGAATGGAAGTCAATATGAAAAAATCATCTATCTCATTCTTTGGGCCAAATGACAACAAAATGAGAGGAATTAGTCAGATATTTCCCTTCCAAGTTTTATATTTCAACAAAGAACTAAAATACTTGGGTTTTTATTTAAAACTATATAGCTATGGATCCAAACACTTGGATTGGTTATATAAAAAAGTGGAGAAAAGTGTATTAGGGTGATGCAATTTCTAGATATCGAAAGGACAAAGATGAAAACTAATAAATTAGTTCTCGAAGCCACACAAGTGTATTGGAAATCATCAACATACATCATTGTGGGTATACTAGAAAAATTTCAAAGGAAATGTTTCAATTTCTGATGGAAGTGAAAACCAAAAAAATGGATCCCATTTGTAAAATGGTAAATATTGGTAAAGACAAAAGATATGGGTGGACAATGTCTCAATAATATCCATTAATTTGGGAAATCGCTTGCAGTTACAAGACCATGGATATTACTCAAACCTTGTTCTGTGGCATAATTTTATCATGTTTGAAGCCATCTAGACTATCAACATATAGGAATGGAACAAACATAGATCCAAATCATTCGTAAAATTCCTCCATCATGTGGATAGATTTAGTATTAGCTTCCCCCTAGTGGGAAACTAGCTATCATGTAAGATAGGGAATAACAATCATGTTAGAGTTGGACTTGATCCTTGGGTTGGTAGTAATGGAAATCATAGACTAAATGAGGGCCCCATAGAGTAGGTGAGTAAACAAGGAATAATACACCTAGCTAATGCTACAACTAAATATAAGGTAACCTATCACATTATGGATGGAAGGAACTTGGGTTGCTAGAATGGGATGGACATTATTCTAATCATTGGAATCAATATGTAAATAGATTGAATACAACTTACATTTTTATGAAAGAAGAGAATGATGTTGTAGTATGGTCATGGAGTCCTCCTAGAATATTGTAATTTTATGATATAAGGGCATGTTCTTAATGAATACATAAGAGCATAATGGTGATGTAAATCCTTGTGGAAACCCGTGGCACCATTAAAATCCAAACTATTGATGTGGTTGAATCTAAATAATAAGGTGCCTACCTAATAGGTACTTTAGGGAGATTATAAAAATAGCCATGTCTCTATATGTTATGTAGAGGTGACAAAGAAAATACCCAACACTTGTTAATGCACTGCCCATTTACAAAGGAGGTTTATTATTTGACAATGGGGATAAGTAAATGGGAATGTCTTTCCTTAATGGATGGTTTGGAAAAATGGATGTATAACTCAAGATTGGTGGATAACAAAGAATTTCCTTGCATTATATCTTGGTCAATCAAGATCGCCACAAATGAGATACTATTTTAGGATGAACCTTTATCCACATTGAAAGTGTTTTACAAAAGTAAGTACATTTATGGGGACATATACATGCCTTCAAAATAGAAATGAAAAAGAAAATAGATCCTCTTATAATTGGAAAATCCAAAAGTTTGGGCTTCTTTGATGGAACCAATGAGGGGAGCCTAGGACCTTATGGAGTAGGAGTGGTGTATCTCATTGATAGGTATCACACCACTTTTAAATTAGGCTTAGGAAGGAAAACAAACAACTATGTAGAACTACATGCATTACTTAATTTGTTGAAGGTTTCTTTGGAAAAGTGTTTAACCAATTTGTAGGTTTTTGGGGACTCCAATCTAGTGATATAATGGGTTAAAGGAATATTTTTTCTACAAAATATCACTCCAAGACCTCTACTTGATCAAATAATGGCAGTGGCAACACAGTTTGAAGACATCACCTTCCTCCATGTAAGAATAAAGTTCAATAAACTTGTTAACAAGCTCTCTAAGCAGGTTGTGTTGGGATAACAAGGTATGCTTTAGATGGAATAACATAGGGAATAGAAGGATCATCCATCTATGATTTAATAGAATACCTCCTAGATGCTCATAACAACTTCTTTCTTTGGAAATTCCACTTGATATTGTATATGAGGAAATGTTGTTTTTATTTTTATTTCTAGTAGTAAGTTTTAAGGCTACTACCCTCCATTTTCATTGTCATTTTGGTAATAAGTAGTAGTATGCCCATACTTGGAACTATTTTTTAAGCTACGCTATAAGTTAGCTTAGGATTAATATGGATTGTTCATAGTGTATTCTTATATATTCGGTGCTCGACACCCATGAAATGTAACTTTTAAAATTTTCATGAATATAAAAGTTACAAAGTTTTTTATCATAAATTTTTTTAGATAATTAAGTTCAATTCTAATGTTAGTGTAGACAAGTACAAGGAAAGAATAGTTGCCAAAAACTATTCACAAACAAAATGAGAAAATTATGAAGCCACATTACTTTTGATTGCACATGCCACTAGATATAATTGGAACTTACACCAAAATGATGTCAAGTCATCATTTTTTAATTCCAAAATAAAATTTCACATTTTATATTAAAATATATAAAAGGAGTAACCTCTCAGTTACAGAAAACACCTGATTTGGAGACATCATAACCCTTCCACACCAGAAAACAACAAATTACATCTTTCAACCTGCTTGTCTTCTTATCATCTTTGAAAATGTGGGAAAAAATCCAAAAAGGGGGAGAATGGTTTTTCTCCAACACAAAAATTTGGTCTTTTGTCTATCTGATCAATAGCCACTTTAGTAATAGTCTTCATTTAGCCAGAAAATAGAATATTGTTGTCTACATCACACTTCGTAATTTCTTTTCCTGAGCATTTGGGCACCCTAAAAACAACAAAAAGCCTCAGTAGAGTCAGAGGAAGAGAGGTGAACCTTCTTGTCCATCCTCCATCTGATAAAATTTCAGCATCCCTTCCTGGAGACCCAAAGCATGTTTTGAGAAGTTGTCCACCTCTTGATTGAATTCTCTGAAGGAATGTATAAACTCGATGGCTCAGAATTCCAAAATGAGAGACTCAATTCGCTTCTTCCAAAAATGTAGGCCCATGGCCTGGAGGTCAACTTGATTGTTCAGCCAGTCTATTACTAGTTTTGAGTCACCAACCACCTATAAATAATAAATGTGTAGATGGATGGCCAAGGTGAGCATGGACCAAAGTCATAAGAGCTTTGCTTTATTGTTTGTGTCTGCCCCACAATTGAGCATCCATCTATAACTGGTTTGACTAGTTACTCTAATAACTCCACCTGCTTCGCTAATTTGTCCTTGTCCTTGTGCAGCCCCTTCAAACCAACCAATAGGTCTACTAAAAGATATCTTAGGTGGTTTTTTTACTTTTAAGGTAAACAACATCTTCTTATTTATAATCTGGGTCCATACCAAGGTTTTAAAGATCACCACAATTGCAGAGGCCTATCTAAAATATGTATTTTATGATCACGCATCCAAAATTGTCGTATGACAAGTGATCCTCACCTTTATATACAAAAAAACTAAATTGGATTATTATGTCTACCTTCTTTATATTTTGATGATCTAGTAATAACAAGAAATGATGAAGCTTAATTTTTAAAGTCAAGTGTTGTGTCACTTTGTCACAAGAGTTTGAGATAAATCCTTATACAAATGCATTATTATTTAGGCATTACGGTTTAAAGAGAAGAGAATATAATTTTGATTTTTCAAAAGAAATATGCAAGTAAATTATTTAGAATTTTCAATATTCTTGGTCGATGTTTAATAATTTTACATTTCGAAAATAAAATGGAAATATTTACATTGATGAATTAAAATATTTATATGGATGAATTAATTAGAATTTTCAATATGCCTAATTGTAAATAGATGTCTAATAACTTTATATTTATATATTTAAAGAATAAAATGAAAATATTTATATGGATGATCATACAAAGGAGGTAAATAATATTCCATATAAATAAATGGTGATATAAATGATGATGATGATGATGATGATGATTAACGTCCACTAAGACCTAATTGGTCTATCGGACCTTAAGACGTTAAGTGATTACTTGTGATTCTTTAGAATTTTGTTTCTGTGCTCAAAAAGCATTAAGAGAAGTTTTCCAAGATCATCATACTTTTGTTGACTTAAGAGGTTAGGAAGGTTGGTAGTGTGATCAATATTTTGAAATCAGATCTAATATGGGTATAGGCTGGACAATCTAAGAGAAAGTTCTTTTCATCTTCAAACTTCTTAGTGTCACAAAGGTGACACACTCTTTCATCCCATGGCGTTTTAGGAATTGACCAATGCCCAATTTCACTATGGAGCTCGTGAGAATTTGTTCTTATCTTAGCAATGCTTTTTTTTTCTTTACACTTGGCAAAACAGATAGATAATTTTGATCTTCTAGATTAGGGTTGATTACATTTTTATAATACCTTAATTTTCTTTTTTCCTCTAACTCTTTATCACACCACATTTTTTCCTTAAATTTTGATTTGACATTTTTTTTAATAGTATCTTTATTCTGCAAAATGGTTTCTTCCATGATTCCCCAATAGTTTAACCAAGACCGGGCATCTTTATGCCATCCTCGCTTGAGTCGATGGTGGTTATGACTTGATTTTGAAGCAATTTTAGGTAGCCTCTTGTCTTCCATGTTGTTTAACTTGTTCTTATACATTAGGTACCTAGTCATAGCCATGCTCTCAATGGGGGAGAGACTTGTTTCTATGAGGAGGATGGGATATGGCATATTTCCTTTAATTTTGAGATTAGAGATTATAAAATTCTTTTGTATTTTCTCTATCTTTCTCCAGGATTCACGAGAGATACTATAGCCCCGGACTTCACATCCATAAAGAATAACAGGTGTAACAAGAGTCTCAAAGAGGAGTT
>JASDQU010739502.1:152961-169363 GCA_032191745.1 Picea mariana | reverse complement strand
TGATTCCCCAATAGTTTAACCAAGACCGGGCATCTTTATGCCATCCTCGCTTGAGTCGATGGTGGTTATGACTTGATTTTGAAGCAATTTTAGGTAGCCTCTTGTCTTCCATGTTGTTTAACTTGTTCTTATACATTAGGTACCTAGTCATAGCCATGCTCTCAATGGGGGAGAGGCTTGTTTCTATGAGGAGGATGGGATATGGCATATTTCCTTTAATTTTGAGATTAGAGATTATAAAATTCTTTTGTATTTTCTCTATCTTTCTCCAGGATTCACGAGAGATACTATAGCCCCGGACTTCACATCCATAAAGAATAACAGGTGTAACAAGAGTCTCAAAGAGGAGTTTCTTCTTATCCCAACTCCAAATATCAGCTGATTTACAATTGTTTTCAAGCCTATAATAAGCTTTTCATCCCCCAATAATCCTTTTCTCAATGCTATAATTCCAATTGAGCTTGTGGTGAATATCAATTCCAAGATATTTGTAAGAAGACACTTCCTCCAAGCTGTTGTTGTTATATACAAAGGTATAATAAGGGGTCTTATTGGATTTAATAATCATGACCTTAGTCTTATCAGTATTAACAGTCATACCCATATTGGAGCAAAAGTCCTTCAGGATTCTTAGTTGGTTTTCAAGATCATGGGGACTCCTTGCCATAAGAATGATATCATCGGCATAAAGAAGAAGATTGATGACTATACCAGTGAGAGTAGGGTCGACACAACCTGTTTTTTCTAAGCATTCTTCTAACTTATCAATGTATATGCCAAAGAGGGTAGGGGACAAGGGACAACCTTGTTTGACTCTGATATTACAGTTAATCTCTTTTGACCAGCCCTCAGTATTTTAAAACTTAGCAATAACGTTCTCATACATCCTTATTGCAGCAACCCTCAACTTGAGAGGCACTTTTATTTCTTCCAACCTATTCCAAAGGTTTTTCCTAGGAACCATGTCAAAAGCTTTTCTAAAGTCAACAAAACAACAAAAAAGATTGGTTTTAGTATTGCAAAACTCCTCTGCAATGATCCTAAAGGTAACAAGATGGTCCACATTTGAATGATATCTCCTAAACCTAGCCTAACATTTATCTCTTTTATCATGACTGTCTAGCCAAATGTTAATCTTCTTTTCCAAAATAATTCCATAAAGCTTGGCTAAAATCGGGCTAATCATAATTGTACTATAATTAGAGGGAATGTTTTTATCCCCATTTTTAAAAATAGGAACAATGAGGCTTTGTGTCCAGGGTTTAGGGAAGCCCTGCTTGACTGCTAAGTTGAAGAACTTGTGTATGTGAGGGAAAAGGATTGGCCCTTCGATTTTAAAAATTTCAGCTTGGTAGCCTTCAATGTCCTTAGCTTTCCCATTTGCGAGCCACTTAACCCCGAACTCTATGTCATCTAAGGAAAAAACTTCTTTTTTTTTAGGGACAATAGGAATGGTGTCCATGGAATTAGGGAACTCGTAAAGCTTTTTAAGGTAGGAATTCCAGTCTGTTAAGGGAATCCTATTATTTTCTTTAGTATTGTGTTTTAGAATTTGGCTCCAGAACTTCTTAGGATCCAACTTGTATAGTTGTGAAAGTTGCTCTTGCCTTTTATTGATATAGTATATTTTTTTCCTTTTAATTAGGGCTTTGTATGTATTGATCTTATCGAGTTTTAAGGGCTCATTAGAAGTATCCCTAATGGCTTTCCTATCAATTTTACATTCTTTATCATACCAAGGGTTGGTTGTTCTATTATTCTTTTTATGGGACACCTCGAAAGAGAACTTGTTAATAGAAGTGGAAAGGGTAGTTGTAAAATTATGATAGAGTTCTTCAATGTTGTCCTTATAAGTTAGGAGGTTTAATTTACTATTTAAATCTTTTAAGAAAATGTCAACTTTACTTTTGTCAAAGCGCAAATTCCTTTGATTATCAGAATTCTCTTCAATAGTGCTCCTATGCATGGAGAATTTTAGAGTTAGGGTTAAAGGTTTATGACCAGAGTCAGGCTCATGGCCATTTAAAAGGTCAAAAGTTGTTATTTGGTTGGAAACGGGGATATCAGATATCACATAATCTACAACACTACTACCTAGCCCATGAATACAAGTCATTTGGTTGGAGTTTGGCCACTTCATTACTCCATTGCAAATTATTAGGTCTTGAGAGTTGTAGAGCTTGACCAAATCGGTACCAAACAAATTCTCAATTAGGTCTTCAGAGCTTCTTTTGTAGCTATTAGATAAAACAAGGTCCTCATCTAGCCATAAAGGATTATGATTGGAGTCATCACTTAAAAGAGTAGCTTGTTTAGTTGTAGTCCTAGCATTAAAGTCTCCTAGCAAGGAGGTTATTACCTTCATTTTTCAAATTATAAATATCTTGTTCTAAATTATTATAGGGACAATTTTTATCTAGGTTATTTTTCTTATAAAAAGTAGAATTAATAGGTGCAAAATAACAAATTGCTATATACATCTTCTTAGCATTGGTGTCTGAAATTTCTATCCAAATGTATTGATTAAGAGGGTCAATCTTATGAAGTTGAATGTGAGGAGAAATGCTTTTTCTAATATAACAAGCTATGCCTTCTATCCCTCTACGGTGGGATTTTTTGTTCCATGCCGACCACAAGACAAATTATTCCATGTTAGGGACCTTAGACTCCTCATGCTCCTATGTTTCAGCTAGACAGATAATATCATTATCACTTGGGATCCAACTTATCATAGGACCTTTGCGTCATGGAAAGCCACGACAATTCCAAAAAAGGATCCCAAGTGTCCCAAATTCCTATTTATTATTATCCTTCTGGTCTCTATCCCTAACAATAGCTTTTCGATTTCTAATTATTGCCCATTTTCCTTCTTTCCTCACTTCTTTTACCTTTTGAAATTCCTTCCTTAATTCAACTTGGTCTTCGGGAATGAGGTCTTCATTTATAAATATTCCTGACCCTTTTAAGCTCGAAGATTTACTAAGTATGCTATATTTATGGTCATTACAACTTACTTTGACACAAATCAACCTATCTTTGTGATCAATTATTTTTCCTAGCCTCTTTGCTTCTATGAGGTAAGTTGTATCAATTTTTGATTTATTTTTTAATTCTTCTTTTACTATTGCTAGCATATCCTCCTCTTGTTGTTCTTTTATACCAAAAATTATGAGGTTCAAGGCTCTTTTTTTACGCTCATGGTCCAATTCAATTAGCTTATTCATTTCCTCTTTGATGGGTCTGATATCCAATTTGTTTTCCATATTACTGAAGGTCAAATTGTTAGTTAGTTTTTCTTCTAGCTCTTTAATCCTATCTCTCAAGTTGTGATTTTCTTCAACCCCTCCTTCTTGGGTTGATTGTTTATGTTTTTCCATTTCTTGAATTATATCCTTCATTGTCTGCAATTCACTCTTGAACCCTAAGAATCTATCCTCTATTTGAGTTTGAATGGTATCTTTAATTTTTTTATCAATCATTGCCTCTAGCTCTATTTGGAGTTTTATGTCTCTTTCTTCACTCCTTTTTTTTAATGTTTCTAACTCTATTTGGATTTAGGCATCTCTCTCTTCTCTTTTTTTTTCTACTGATTCCATATAATCGTAAAGGATCTCTAGGGCGATTTTGGGGGGGCTCCCCTTGTTAGGCTAAGTTTTTGGAATAGGTGGTGGAGTGCTCATATTGAAAAGAAGAGAAAAAAGATGTAACAATTATTATTATGGATCTTATCTCTCAAATCAACTTTTACTTCTGAAACTTAAAATAAATAAATAAATAAAATATATTTAAATCTCTTTACGTAAAATTAAAATTAAATCAAAGTAAAAAGTGACTCACCTCATTTCAAATGTCCAAATGCTCAACCTTTTGAAGAAGCCGAAAATAATTTCTGAAAACAACAGAGAAGTCCAGAGAAACTACAGAGATTATTCTGGGTAAAAAGGTAAAAATTACAGAGATTATTCCCGATCAAAACCCTAGATATATAATCTTAGAAATAAAATATCTCCTAAAAAATAAATAAATAAATAAACAGAGAAGTATTATTCTCGTTCAAAACCCTAGATATGTAATCTTAGAAATAAAATATCTCCTTAAAAAAAAAGTATTATTGGCCTTGAAAACCCTAGATATATAATCTTAGAAATAAAATATCTACTTTAAAAAAAAAAAAAAGGTATTATGCCAGTTCAAAACTAAAGAGATATAATTTCAAAACCGCAGAGAACTAGTATACCCGTTCCAAACCTCGGAGAAATATTAATTTCAAAACCGCAGAGAAGTAGCATTCCTTCAAAACCGAGGAGAAATATTATTTCCATTCAAAACTGCAGAGAAATATTATTCCTATATTTCCATTCAAAACTACAGAGAAATATTATTCCTGTTCAAAACCGCGGAGAAATATTATTTCCGTGATATAAATAGTGAGAATTATAAATTATTTAGCAAGATTGGATTGGGCCAATATATTCAATCATTGTACTTTGGCAATTCATGGCTAACCCACATAAAAGTTATTAGAATAAATAAAAAATAAGATACTTTATTATATTAAAGAAATGATTTATTAAGAGATGCTAAATTGATACATTATTTAAATTTTAATGGGACTCTCATGATTTTAATTTTAATTTTTTATTATGACTATGTAAAAAAATTAATACGAGGATTAATTCAATCATTAAAAAGGAATGTCACTTGAAAAACGTCTTATAAATTATCATATAAATAAAAGTAAAAGAGAACACAATTTAAATAGAAAAAAATGTCGACATAAAAAAAACTTAAAAACCTTATATTTTATATAAAATAATGTAATAATATTCGTTATGTTCTATAGATCAATTTCCCAATCGACATATAGGTTGTTAGGTTAAAAAACATGTGGTATAAATATATATGAATGGCAAGTAAAGATACAAAGGGGCATGATTAGCCCTTATTAGTAGATAAAAAAAACTTTCATTTATGAATGAAAAATACTGTTTTTTTATCTTAAAAAAATAAAATAGTGTTGTTTAAATGTTTTACGTTTTGGTATTTTGTATTGGAGTTTAGTGATAGAAATTTAGGTGAAATCATGATTTTTTGTTATTTAAATTGTATTTTTAAATGTATAAATGGATTCAGCGTCCTAAAACCCTGTGGCACTTGGATTATAGAGATTTAACTGCTCAAATCTACAGATTCAACAATTTTTCACTGGATTTTGGAGAAAATTAAACGGATAATGTCCCCGAAAATAGCAAAAACGTAGAACATTTAGAATACAATTTCAAAAAATAACTTGGGCATAGATCAATGACTCTTATAGCTTTTGCTTTATAGAGCATAGATTTTGCTATCTATTTCTAGTTCATGGATTGTTTTGAGAATACACAAGGATAACATGTGCATTTATTATAGGTCATGGAGCTKCCCATGAGATCATGGTGGACACATAATGCACATAGTGCAAGGAAAGAGGAAGGCATTGTATTGAGGACTAGAGCTTAACGCAAATATCATGTTTGATTTCATCAAATAAAGGATGTTGTGTAGACAAAAGGAGAATGTGGAGGTATGGTTRGAAATTGATGAAGGCACTGGTTTCAAAGATTAAGGTTTTCTCTTCTGCAAGCAAGTTAGCCTAAAAACAATGATTAACATTGACTATGTTGGATGAAGCTCTTTGATTGTTACATTTTGTTGGATTTAAATGATAGAAAGATCRTCTATGACTTTGTTGTAACCAGTCTATTATGATTTATATTATTATAATGAAAACGTATATGTTTGATTTAGTCAAACATGATCACTATGTTTTTCCTCTACTTAAACTAAGAATCAAAAAGAGAAAAGGATTAGGTCCCTAGGGTTTGATTCCCCATCCCCATGTATTGTAACTTATGTTGGTTTTAAGATGATAATGAAATGAATTGTCATGTTTTCACCATCCTCTCTCTATTATGCAATTGGTATTGTTTGTCAAATGCTACAAGCTTTCTATTTGATGGGTTGATCTACTTTCATAATCTAATGTAGAAGTATCTCTTTATGGTTTATAAAGAATATTTAAATAGAAATTGTGATCAAATCCTTGGAAGTTCATTATATAAGAGTTCAAGTGGATCTTTCTCAATCAACCAAAGTGTGTTAAATTTGGAACTTTGGATTGATGTTGTTGTATCCCATTACTTTACTCGGCCTTATTATAGTACGAGTTTATCTATAGAACAATTTTCTTTGATATTTGGATTCTTCTAACCAACATTGATATGTAGATTAGTGTGCTAGATCTCTTGTGATTTACCCAACGTGGGATACCCTATTAGGTTTCTTAACTACCATTTCAAACCCCTATTCTGGCTCATTTGACTCCATAGCCAAAACAATATGCACTACTCATGGTTGAGATTCAACCATCATTACTTTAAATTATGTTCTTGTATTTTCATTGAGCTCATTGAATATTCAAGGATACTTACCTCACCAAAGTTGTGTTGATTTGTACAAAGGACTAGGTATTTTGCAGTGTGGTTTAGGGGGACAAGAAACTTTCAAAATGGCTTTCAATATGTATATCCATGTTTTTTCATTAGATTTAAACCTCCAAATTCTATTTAGTTATACATCCAAAACTGGATTGAAAGCCAACATATGTAACCATCTATTGGCTTGTACTTCTTGAAACTATTTATCTTGTTCTATCTCCAATCCAATGACTAAGATCGTTTCCCTTATGGATAGAAATTTAAAAATAGATTATTAGGTATCAGACTTTGACTCTTTTCATTAATGTATTTGTGAGGGTTAGTGAGATTAAAATCAAAGTTCATGGTTTTCCAACCCTTTGAATCTTTTGCCTCCAACTCATATAGGTCTATGGTAGTTTTAATGACTCTTTTGAAGAGCCACTTCGATGAAATTCAAACTAATTTCACTAATGGTTTTCCTTCATAGATAAGCATCGATGACCACTAGAGGGCATGATCTTTAAAGGACATGCCTATTTGTAGGGACTCACTTTTTAGGAGCAATTTATGCTTAATAATTTCCCATGCTTCCCAGAGGTTCTTAAATACTAATGTCCCTTCGATAAGAACATCAGTGGGGGTGAGTATATTATCTATATTTAGGAGTGGAAAGAACTAATTAATAGACTGAATATAATAAACACATAGATATGAAGAATAACACAAATATCTAGTGAATAATATCTTCTGTTGAATAATGAAATAGGTTGAAACTGTAAAACTGTAGAACTGAAACACTTGCTCAAATGGTGGTAGCTATCTTTGAGAAGAGATGTGACTATTACACGCATCCATCTGAGAAGAATGAATTACAATGAGGCTCTAGAGGCCTTTTTGATATTACTCATGAATTTCAAAACCCTAGACATTCAAAAACCTAACCCTAGGAGGTGAAACGTCAAAAGTCATATGGGCCCCTATGGGTAAGTTGGTACCTCAACTTCTCGAGGTCGTAACTTTTGCATACGACCTCCGTTTTAGGCGTGTGATAGCCTGTTGGAAATTTTTTTTAGAGAGCTACACATTCCATCATCAAAATTTGATTTTGTCTATAGTTTGACTGTGACGAGCCAACAAAACATTGTTTAGGCCTCCAAAGCAGCCCTGTAAGTACAACAAGATGTGCTGACATGAAAACATACAAAATAATCCAGTTGGATTAGGTGAGAGGCCACAAATATCCACCTGGAAGATGTGTAGGGCTTCAAACATCCCCAGAAGTGTATAACCCACAATTACAAAAAAGTATAGAAGAACGTGTTGAACTAAAAACTGACAAGAGGAGCCAGTTGGAATAGGTGGGTGGCCACCAATATCCAACTGGATAAATGATCCCCCCTTAGGAAGAAATGGTCTCCATTGCATTGATTTCCTCCATCATGTGAGGAAGCTTTTGTTGGATTTGGCCCCGGGTGAGCCACTTTCCTTGGTGTAGGAGTTGCCCTGCCTTGAAAACCCGTTAAAGCTGGTTCCTTTGCTGGTGAGTGCCCTTGACCTGTGTGTCCACTATCTGATCAATGGATGTTTGTTCCATGCAGTCGGGGTTGAGCTATGTTGGTGTAATTTGTTTTGCGATCTTTGAGGTGTCCAATAATGGTGGAAAATATGGTTGAAGGAGGTCATTGAACACTGGGTGCATGCCCAGGAAGGGTGGAGTGTTGAGCTCAAAAGCATTGCTACCCACATCCTTGGTGATAGTGTAAGGCCCATAGCAAAGTGGGCAAAGCTTCCGATGGGACCCTGTGAGACGCTCCTTCTACAAATGTAACCAGAATTTTTCTCCAACCTGAAACTGGTGTGGTACCCTATGTTGATCATGGCGCTGCTTGTACTTAGCATTGGATTTCTTCAAAATCTCATGGACCTATTGGCGGATGTGCTGAATCCGCTAAATGAATCAGGTGGCTTTGTTGATCACAGACTGATCATGGAAAGAGTCTGTCTATGGGGTGGAAAGAGGCAGTGCAACATCAATGGGACCCAAGGGTTGGAATCCCAACCCCACCTGAAATGAGCTATGGTTGGTGGAGCTATGGAGAGACCTATTGTAACTGTGTTGAACATAGGAGAGACTCTCATCCCATGTACGTTGATGCTTAGAGTTGTACATGCGCAAGATGTGCACAATCATCTGGTTGACAACCTCTATTTGGTCGTCTGTTTAGGGCTGGAAAGAAATGGATTTTGTGAGCTTGGTGTCAAATAGTGACCAGAGACTCGACCAAAATGTGTTGAGGAACCTGTTTTCCCGATCGGAGATGATGGCCTTTGGTATCCCAAAATGGACCCACACTCATTCGAAGAAGAACTTGGCAGTATATGCCACTGTGATATTCTTCTTGTAGGATGTGAGGATGGCCATCTTCGAAAATCGATCAATGACCACAAATATGCATTCATTTCCTTGCTTGGTGGACGGAAGGCCAGACATGTAATCCATTGAGATGGATTCCCAAAGCTTCTCGAAGTAGGAAGAGGGGTGCATAATCCTTGCTTCTTGATGGCTATCTTGGAAATGGCACAGACAGTGCAAGATCTAATATACTTGTTGACGTCATGTCAAAGTTTTGGCCAGTAAAAATGTTTCTGAAGAATGGACACAGTTTTCTCCACACCAAAATGTCCTTCCATCTGACTGTAGTGGGATTACTAAATCAACTTTCCACGCTCGCTTGTAGGAAAACAGATATGGGATATGTGGCATAATAGTCTGTCCTGAATATGAAAATCGGTGGCAATCACACATGTACCAAAGAGATGATAGGTGGTGTCAAAGTCTTGATCTTGATGATAAATTTGGGGCCACTCAGATGCTTCATGTCCATGGGAATGGAGTACAGTGGTGAGTGAAACCACATGAGGTCGACTGAGCCAGTCAACGACAGGGTTTGAGATCCATATCTTATACTTGATGTTGACATGGAACTGTTGCAGGTAGGTGGACCACTTCTGATGGCGGTCGTTTTACAATTTCCCCTATGTCTGTATGAACTGTAGAGGCTTGTGATCAATGTGTTTGATCGCCTCCTTCCCCAGAATTTAAGGTTTCCATTGAAGACAAGATTGTACAATGGAATACAATTCCTTGTCATAGGTGGGGTATTTCCGGACAATATCTGAGAGTGTCTCACTATGGTATGCCACCGAATGATCGTGTTGAGTGAGAACTGCACCCACAACATAGTCAAATGCATTAGTCTCAATCTTGAACAGTTGTTGCCGATCGGGCAAGGAGAGTATTGGAGCTCAGCACAAGAGATGCTTCAGATCATCGAATGCTCATTGTTGTTCATCCCCCCACATGAACTTGGCCATGCCACTGCCCTTGGTCACCTGGCTAAGGGCCCATGCAATATGGGAGAATCCCAACACGAACCGTTGGTCGAAGTTGGCCAGTCCCAAGAAACTCTGAAGCTCGGTCAATGTGGTCGGCGCTGACCAGTCGCGGATGGCTTGGATCTTAGTTGCATCAACATGTACCCCATGATCATCAATAATGTAGCCCAAGTATTGGACCTTGTTCATGACAAAAGAGAATTTTCCCAAATTGTCATATAGCTTGTGCTGTCGTAGAGAGCTTAGAACCTGCTGAATATGGTTCTCCTCCCACGTTCTACTGAAGATGAGTATGTCATCCAAATATAACACCACAAAGGAATTGGCGAAGGGTCTCAATACATCATCCATCAGCCTCATGAAAGTGGCTGGTGCATTTGTTAAGCCAAAGGGCATGGCCAACCATTCAAAGAGACCTTATTTAGATTTGAAGGTTGTCTGTTATACATCAATTGGTTCGATGGGAACCTGGTGGTAGCTAGAGTTTAGGTCAATCTTGTTGAAGAAATTTTCCCCTTTGAGTTGGTCAAGAAGGTCATCAATCCTGGGAATGGGGTACCGGTTCCTGATTGTGATTTTGTTTAAGGATCTGTAATCAATGCAGAGCCTCCAAGTCTCGTCCTTCATTTGCACCAGTACAATCGAACTTCCGCAAGGGGAGGAGTTGGGTCTAATGTGCCCCTTTTGAAGAATCTCTTGGATATGACGCATGATTTCATCATTTTCCATCAGCGAGCGACAATATACTAGTCCATTAGGTAGAGGTGCATCGTGGGTCAGATCAATTGGATGCTTGACTTGGCAGTGTGTCAGTAGCCCTGTGGGTGAGAAGAAGATGTCTTTGTATTCTTCCATGATCCCATCCACTTGCTTCTGCTCCAAAGAGAAGCTTTGTGTAGAGGCCACGAATGTGGTGGTGACCTTATGCTTACTGTGAGCATGGATCACAAATAGGATGAACTTACCAGTCTGTGAAATGACCTTACTGCATTACTTAGTAGAGATTAAAGAAATAGCAGTAGGCAGCGCTACCTATGGTATCATGTACAATTGTTTACCAAAAGTAATAATAAAACTGTGAGGTCTAGACTCATACACAGCATGACGCTTCCACAAATATGGTTATCCTAAATTAAAATCACAAACTTCAAGGGGAGAAATATCACAGAATACCTCATCTTTGAAAGGCTTGATGTCTTAGGGAAGACAACATTGTTGGCTGACACAGATATATCTTCCTTGGAGTCTGGAGAAGCCATCTGATGGTGTAGGGATGCGAGGGCAGTGTCATTGGCAAGTCCATCCTCTTAACGACCTCTCCTAAAATCAGGTTCTTCTGACTACCACTATCGATAATGAAATTAAGTGAAGCCCCCTTTACCCACATCTATGAGTTAAAGATGTGTTCCCCTTCCTCTGGTTCTTCTGGTTCACTTGGGCGGACTTTGGTCATAGTGAAAATGGCACTGGGTTCAACATTGATAATCCACTTCCATTCTTCAAGATTTGATTCAGAATCAGAATCGACCTTTGTCTTGGAAGCCTTCATCTCGGCCACGAGTGACTTCTTGGAGCGACATTCTTCAGTGTTGTGCCAAGGGCTTTTATGGTACTCACACCATTTTCCCGTGTCCTTCTTCATCTTCTCATTTCCCTTCTTGTGTTGTGGCTTGGACTAGTTGTCCTGAGAGAAACCATCTCATCTCGGTCCCTTGTTGTGTGGGTTGGGGTTTCCTTTTCCCTGCTTCAGCTGTGAGGAGTTTGCAGATCCAAACTCTTGCCTCTTCTGCTTAAATTTGTTCTCAATCTTGACAGTGTATCTATAAGTCGTGCCCAATGAGGCAATGTCTAGAAAATCCATTTCTGTTTGAATGTATCTATGCAAACAGTCGTAATATTTGAGCACCAGATGATGCTCAGAGTCTTTGATACCTAATTTGGTGCACAAGGTATGGAAATTATTGGTGAAATCCGGTACTGTCTGGTCCCTTTCTTGATGTAAGGTGGTCCATCTGGCGTACTCATCCTATAGCTTCCAATAGGGTAGTATTGTTCTTTAATGGCGTCCCGGAAGAAATCCCATGTAGGGCCCACCACAAACATTGAAGATTCCTCTATGACCCGTTTCTCAGGGTAAGTATCCCACCAGTCCTTAACACGGGGGACGACCTTGAGGAGTTAAAAAGTGATCTTTTCCCTATCGAAAAAATTGTGGACCGAAAAATACCCTTCGAGCAGATTCAACCATTTATCTACTACATCCACATCTATGAGTCCTTCAAATAATGGAATATCAAAATTTACTTGTACCTTGAAGGGGGTTGCATGGTCGCTTGATGAAGATGCTTCTCCTATGGGCAGTCGTCAAAGGATCTGTGAGAATTTGTCCATCATTTTTCGTTCCTTTGTCGCGCGAGGGCTTCCTAGAGAAAAATTTTAATAGGATCTCCTGCTCCATGATCTTTGTTTTCATCCCCCATGGGTTGTTTTCGGTCTCGGCGTGGTCGATCTTGAAATGGCTCGATTGGTTCGAGTCCCAACTTCTTGTACCCAAATCTTGTCGAGAACATGCACGAAGAAAAATAATTGAAGAGCAGACCACTTTGATACGACTGATCCGGATTTAGGAGCGGAACAAACTGATTAAAAAACTGAATACAATAAACACAAAGATATGAATAATAACTCAAATATCGAGTGAACAATATCTTCTATTGAATAATGAAATAGGTTGAAACTGTAAAACTACAGAACTGAAACACTTGCTCGAATGGTGGTAGTTATCTCTCAGAAGAGATGTGGTTGCTACACGCATCCGTCTAAGCATAATGAATCACAATGAGGCTCTAGAGGCCTTTTTGATATTACTCATGAATTACAAAACCCTACACATCCAAAAGCCTAACCCTAGAAGGTGAAACGTCAAAATTCATGTGGGCCCTATGGGTAAGTTGGTACCTCAACTTCTTAGGGTCGTAACTTTTTCATACAACCTCTATTTTAGGCACGTGGTAGCCCATTGGAAAGGTATTTCAAAGAACTACAAATTTCTCCATAAAACTCTAACTCCATCTACAATTTGACTATGGTGAGCCAAAAAAACATTGTTTAGGCCTCCAAAACGACCCTGGAAGTACAACAAGATGTGTTGACATGAAAACATACAAAATAAGTCAGTTGGATTAGGTGAGAGGCCACCGATATCCACATGGAAGATGTGTAGGGATTCAGACGTCCCCAAAAGTGTAGAACCCACAATTACAAAGAAGTATAGAAGAACATGCTGAACTAAAAATGGACAAGAGGAGCCAGTTGGAATAGGTGAGTGGCCACCAATATCCAACTGCATCAGTAGAAGGGTTTGTAGATTCAAGTTTCTCCACACCATTTTACCTAAAGGGGCACCAAATGTAATACAATTTCTAGGAATCATGTCTATCTACTACCATGATTACCCATTTAGCACAAAAGGCTTGAGCCTACATGGGTGGAGATGAATATCATTCATCCCCAATCTTTAGGAACATACAAAAGATTTCAATTTTCTATGAAAACTCTTATCTTCCTTACAATTAGCCCAAAGTAAATTTCTAAGTAATTTTTGTAACTACTCATAGGACCTAGTTGAGGGGACCGAACATGAGGAATAATACACATGAGTGTCTCCTAACACCTTAATGAAAATTTGAAATTGTGTTGCTAGGGACATATGATTGATAATTTATTTATCAATCTGTTATGCTACTCTTTGAAGCACAATGTCCCAAAGCTCTTTTGGGGATGCATGAAGGGAAAAGGGGATTCCTAGAATGTTAAATATTTGATGAGATTGAATCCAATTTCATCCTTGACTCACAAGCTAGTATCACATCTCCTTTTGGATTAAATGAAAGAATTGATTCCATTGTATTAAACATGGTCTCTTTCTCCTCCAAAATGGCCTGAAATGAATTTCCTACAAAGTGGTCATTCATCAACTACCTACCATTAGAGCCTATAGCATATAGGGGGATACTTTTGATTAGGAAATTAATCATTTTATTATAAAGTAGGTATACAAAATATTTAGTAGTGATCACATAAATCTTTGACACAAGAGGGAAATGTTACCTAATAGACCTATATAGGTATATTTCTTACTTGGTTTATTGATTAACACATCACAACATAAGGAAAAATATTTATGTCACGTTGATGAATAAAGGGCCAAATCCAAGGGCCTTCAACATGGAAATGATAAACGTACATTCACTCTATCATAAGCCTTCTCAATGTTAATATTTAAGAACATGGCATTTGGTCCTAGTATTTTGGCCCATTTCATCTCTTCCCATATTGTAATTAAATCATCAAATACAACTTTTCTTCTCATGTATCTCTTTGTGGTTTATAAAGAATTTATGAATATAAATTATGATTAAATCCCTAGAAGTACATTTTATATGAGTTTGAGTTGATATTTCTCAATAATCTAAATGGTGTTAAATTTGCAACTTTAGATTGATGTTGTTATATTCCATTCCTTTACACAACCTCAGTATAGTAGGAATTTGTGCATAGAACAATTTGCTTTGATATTTGGATTCTTCTACTCAACATTGATATGTAGACTAGTGTGCTAGATATTTTGGGATTTATCCAAAGAAGGATGCCCTATTAGGTTCTTTCACTACCATTTCAAACCCCTGCTCTAGCTATTTTTACTTTATCCCAGACAATAGGCGCCAATCATGATTGATATTCAACCATCATTACTTTAAATTATGTTCTTGTATTTTCAGTGAGCTCAATGAATATCTGTGAATACTTGCCTCATCAAATTTGTATTAGGGAAGACTTGCTTGAGATGTAAAATAACAAGTTATAAGTGAGAGAATAGTTTTTTTTTGGTGATAGTGTGTAGCCTCCTAAGTCTCACCAAAGTTGGGTTGATTTGTAAAAGGGACTTGGTATTTTGCATTGTGGTTTTCGGGGACATGGAGCTTTCCAAATGCCCTTCAATATGTATATCCACATATTTTGTTTAGATTTAAGGCTTCAAATTTAATTTAGTTATGCATCTAAGGCTAGTTTGAAAGCCAACATATGTAACCATGTATTGACATGTACGTTATTGAAACTATTTATCTTTTTCTATATCATATCCAATCCAATGATGAGAATTATTTCCCTTGTAGATAGAACTTCAAAAAGAGATTATCAAGTATCCAACTATGGATATTTTCAATAATTTATTTGTGAGGGCCTATAAGATTAAACTCAAAGTTAAGGGTTATCCAACCCTTTGAATCTTTTGCCTCCATCTCATATAGCTCTTTGGCATTTTTAGTGATTGTTTTGAAAAGGCACTTCACTGAAATTCACACTAATTTCACCAATGGTTTCCCTTCATAGATAACCATTGTCGACCACTAGAGGGTATAATCTTTACAGGACATACCTATTTGCAGAGACTCACTTTTAGAAAGCAATTTATGCTTAATAACTTCCCATGTATTCCAAATGTTCTTATATACAAATGTCCCTTTGATAACAATGTGGGTGGGGGTGAGTAGAAGGGTTTGTATATTCATTTTTCTCCACACCTTTTGGCCTAAGGGGCATGGAAATCAATACAATTTATAGGAATTATGTCTATCTACTACCCGAGTTACACATTTAGCACAAAAGGATTGAGCTTGAGTATCGGAGTGAGATAACGTTGTGGAGGTTAATACCTTTCCAACAGGCTATCACGTGCCTAAAACAGAGGTCGTATGCAAAATTTACAACCCCAACCTCCTAAGGTCGTGATATTATATTCTAAGTCAAAAGTTATCGGAGTGAGATAAGGTCATGATATTCTATTCTAAGTCATAGGTTACACGTGGAGGTTAATACCTCCCACAACTACCAAAAAATCAACACATTATTGTCCAATTTTTTTTTATTTATTTCATTCAAGAATTTATGGGTAACTTCCATTCGGTAACATACCAATATTATCAACCCAAAAGTTCCTTTTGATCTGGAAACTCAGTCTCAATCCTTGGTTATGAGGAAAAGCCAATGGATCTCCAAGAACAATAGTTGTAGCATTCTCTCATAGCGTATTCTCATTTGGATTTGTAAAAATTTTGTATGTGAGAACTTTAACTCATAAAATAATCATATAATGTGTCATTTCATAACCAGATAAGAAATTGGTGAGAGCCAAAGTTCAAAGGCCAATTGCTTAAAAACTACTAAACTGCTCACAAAAAATAAAGTTCAACATTCAAGCGCTTTATATACTTCTCATACAAAAGAACAAAAAGATAATTTTACTCAGAAACTTCTATCATGTAGCCATTAGAGGAAATTTCAACTCAAAAGTGTTCGCATAAGGAAAAATCAAGAAATTAATAAAATAATGCCATGTAGACAATTTTTTAATATTTGTTTTTAACATTACACTTTTAGTGAAGTTTCCCATGGTTATTTTACTTTTATCGAGGCTAACTTAAATATATATTTTATATTAAAATCAATTTATGATCACCATGTTCAATGCAATGTTTTCCCCAAAA